>CAJQUW010006801.1:0-162627 GCA_907163375.1 Prostheceraeus crozeri | reverse complement strand
TGCCACACTAATCGACAGATCTTGCGAAAAATAGCCCTAACTTGCGGAAGACACCTGCGATTATGCTGAACTTTTCTTGTAAGACTTTCAAGATTCTGTACGCAAGATTCTTAGCATTTTTACAAGTCTGTTCAGATCATGAGGCAGATCAGTAGGATCAAGCGCAAAAACGTTCGGGAGATTTGTAGGATGGATAAGACCGTATAGATTTTATGTACGTCGCGGTCTCAAGATCTTATAGAAGGATTTTAGGCGAAATAAGGTGTGCTCTATCCCTCAAAGCGCCTAGCAATCTACCGTTCCTCTAAAGCCGAATAGCTACAAAATACCACAAATTTCACTTACTTCAGCCTTTCCTGCTACAGATGTTGAATAATCCAATAAGTCAACTGACTCCCACATCATACCGTTAAATATTTCAATCAGCATGACACAGGAATCCACTGACTATCGGTATATATAGATCATTGAAACTCATCACCACGCTGAAACGAAACAAATACTTTCTTGAGGGCTTGTATAAATGAAAATTAACAAAATTTGATAAAAATGAATGACATTCAACTTCAAGTAACGTAACTTTGAAGCCAGTGGATAAGATACTCAGCCGGACTCACTAGCGAATTAGAGGCGATGCAAAAGGAAGTCTGAAAATGAACGGATTCAGAAACTCACGTTAGCTCATCCCATGTCTCCATGAAGTCCTTCAGAGATCCAAGACACAAAATTCACCATAACGCATCCACTGAAAGTATTTGAATTGAGATTGTCAGGAAAAACCATATTGAAAGTCAAAGCATAATAATTAATGCACAGCATCACAAGATGTGATTCAGAACATCCTCACATACCAAGATGAATTCATAAAATAGTCCAGCTCTAGACCTGCTGACAGATCTGAAAGTAGTAAATCATATTCAAAATTTGATAGCTATAATTTCAAGACACAATTAATCAAACTCTCTACTGTCCAAGTTTTCCATTTTAACTTCAGAGATTCATTTCGCAATTTCTGAAGACATGCGGTATCAAAGGACGTGAGACGGATAAAGTAAAGTAATACCGAAAAATATCTGTATGACTGAATATTTGTTTACACATTGATGAGAATGAGTTTTGTATAATAGAAATAATAACCTCAATTAAGCAGGTTCTGAAACGCATCATTAGCGTTTTTCTTCCCAGTTTCCAATTATTTCAAAGCATGTATGGTCGAATTTTTGACATTCAATTCACAACAATTTGACAAATAAAAATGGAAGTTGTTAAAGGATTTAGCAATCAAGACACGAATGATTTTCATCTTTTTATGCTTCTTCTTGATTCGAATGTGTCCTCTCTTCCAAAACACATGTTGATTAATTGCCTTCGATTAATTGAAATAATGAAATAAGATAACTTGATAAAAAGATAGCGGCATGTAAACTTACATTTCCAAATTGAAGTGTTCGTGAAATCAGCTAAGACAAACCTTTTCCATGTACTGGCTATCCTTCGACTATGCCCTACCACTTGTACTGTAGTCCTACTTAATAAAACTTGTGTTAACTTAATTAAGCCTATTCCAGAAAGTGTGATATTCTCGTTGCTGAATAAAGCATATTAAATAATAAGTACTAAAACATAGCCTTCAACACAAAAAAATATTTCTCACTTTTGTGCGTTGAAAGACTCATTTTAATTACAATTTAGGCCTATCTGTTGTGTTGGTGATTCGTTCTATTTTCAGCAATCTTGTGCGTCTTTCAGGACAATAATCTTCTCGTGTTTATTTAACAGACTGAATAAATTTTTATTATAACCCTCATATGTTTAGATATCCGTGATGTTAGCGGGCTTGAGTGGTCGAAAAACCAATAATGCCTTGTAACTATCTATTGTAGCGGGCATTAAATGAAATTTCCATTGCATTACATTAGACATTTAAGACCTCTACAGATGGGTATTATTCCTATATTCATGCCTTCACATCATAGCATCCTACCAAGGTTGCCGTGCATAAATTGGAAGTTATCCCATTTATGCCCGCCGATTTCGTATATCTATTTTCAATATGAAGTATATATCAGATCATGGATTGGATCATGGACTTCTATAATACAGCATCTGGACAGATATCTAAAATAGCACGTATACGAGATGAGGCTGATATTGTATTTCATATTGATGCATTTAAGCATGTATCGGTTGATTAATTTTCGTGATAATGTGTAACTACATCTGGAAGATCATCCCGATTTACATAAATTTTAAAGTATAATTCCTATAGTCTCTTATTCAGTCTGACTTTGCCCATTGGTGGGACTCTGATCAAAATTTTCAGTCGCCTTTTGCACATTGGCAAATGGCAAATGAGTTATCTGAGGAAACTTATTCATGTATCAATCAATGTCATTTACATAGATCTGCTGGCTACTATTTTTTTTTAATTAAATAAAGCATTGGAGTGCTATTTACAGAAATTTTTTACGAACACGCAAGATTTTAAAAGAGAGATTTTAAAAGAGTCAGCCTAAATCAATAATCAAAGTCAAATAATTAATCCTTTGGATACAAACTGGCATTTCAGGTTTACACTTTTTCCACAAATATTAGGTCATATCTTCCTTTTTCCAAGTGAAGCAGCACATCAAATAACACAAAGTCCTATTCGTGGATTGGTTATTGATTTTAGTTTTACTTCCTGAAATGACTTTGTTCATTCGGGAACTTTCGAAGAACCAACACCAAAGAAAACACTACATCTGTTTGTTGCTTTGCTTTTAATGCCATAGTGGCGCATAGAAGCTCAGAATATTGATGCAACATGCACCAGGATAGAATCGAGCTCTTTATTTTATAAATGTTATTCAGAAATAGCCATATCCATACAGGGTGCTCATTTCGATTGTGTGATAGAAGATAATGCAATAGCACTGCAAACTTGTATTATTTTTTCATCACGTAATGAAATTTCATGATCCATCCTATGAGACATGTATTATCCATATAGGGTCTAAAATCACTGTGAAAAGTAAGATAAAAAAGTTCATGATCTTTATTGTGTTGAATTCTTCGATCGTTGCAAGGATGAGTTCAGGAGAATATACTGCAATCAGATTTCTGTCGCTCCGAAATTAATAAAGTGCGTGTATAGTCTTAATCGTATTCACACATTTTTTACTTTAATTTGAGGCGACGAACGAAGTCAGTTTTCATTTCACATTTGAGGGCTATGCTTCCATATCGATTGGGACTTCTTCTTCTTCTTCCTGAGGAAGACAATTGTGAGAATGTATTAACTTTGCCACCAAAGAAGAGTAATTTTGGTTTGGTCGTCGTTGTAAATCACATTGTTCTTTATCGATAGATTCTATGGCTTATTTTTCAAAGATAAGCAATGAAATGTAGGTGAAGAGTCTTTAAATTTATTGTCATTCTTATACCGGTACACAAACACAGAGCATGTGCTCAGCATTTTCCTTTCTCCACAAACATCGCTGATGATTTGAAAAACACTAATTAACAACGCCCGCAGAGCAAGAAGAACAAGAATACAATGCATATAACTTCTGCATGAATGATATCGATTCAAATAGTCAGCCTCATTTCGTATAGAAGGGTCAATGATATCTGTTCATATTTCTGTCCAGATGCTATATTATAGAAGTCCATGATTGGATGTATCTAGGATTCCATCATCAGATTTATTATAATTTCGTTTAGTATATCTATGTTTAAGGAAGAGCCTACAGATAGGCTGTATTACCACTACTTTCAGATTTATAGCAAAGACATCATGATGTTACGAAAAGAATATGAATATACAACAATAGTATGAAACATATACGTCAAGTATAAGTCAATCTCTAAAACTCCCCATGACGTGAACGACTTGTCTTTCTTACCAACTGGTTCATCTGCATGTTGAATGTTGTGTTGATGTTCAGTTTGTACGTTAACTAATTTTGAAATATTAACTTTGATATCACTTGAAACAGTTGACGAGAAATAAGAACCGTTTGACGTGCCTGGTCGATCACTTTCCGTCAGTGTATTATTAATTGCGTCCGACAGGTCTTTCCTTTTTGAGTCTGGGATTGTTTTGATGTAACGGTCGACACTTCCGGCTTTCTTGTGTCCCGTAATAACTTGTACATCTTTTCACAATTGAAAAGTCGATGTGTCACGACCGGTTTCAGTCTATTTCAGACCATCTTCAGGTGTATGTACAGACATGGAAAAATCGACTTATATACTAAAATGATTAAAACTAAAGGAGAAGTGATCAGTAAAATTTCGTCGGTCACAGAAATTGCGAAGGTCACAGAAAGACCCTCAGCTTGTATGACGAATCGTGTTCATTCAATGTTCTGTCAGTGCTATGGCAAAGTGCAATACTTTCAGCTATTTTCGTGTACTTGGTTTTGTAGATTATCGTAAAATCGTCTAAGTCCGCATTGTGCAGATGTTTAGAAATTTCAGTTTCATTAGGAATGCCGCGAATATGTTCTTTCATTCTAGTGTAGAGATGACGCTTAGTCTCACCAATATAGCTGCTTGAGCACAGCTTACAGGAAAATTTATAAACTACATCAGAGGAGAGACTAAACTTCAACCTGTCTTTGTTTGGAAAAAGGTTAGCAGTCTTAAGTGTTCTGTAAGAAACAATAATTTTATGATTCGCTGGAAGGAATTTGTTCAAACTATCAACAGTCTTTCTAGTTTGGCTCTCAAGACTTTTGACAAAAGGGAGGCGCCAGTATATGTTTTTAATATTACGATCGCTAGGTTGGAAATTGTCAACATTATTTTTAATTCTATCGATTTGATCATTAGAGTAGCCATTGGCAATGAAAATACCTTTGATGACAGAGAAACTGCTTTCATAGGCATTTCGACTGCCACTTAAACGCTTAGCTCGAATAATCAAGGCGCGAATAACCGAGGTTTTATAACGAAAAGGAGCATGAGCACTGTTTGGAATGTACAAACCAGTGTTAGTATCTTTTAAATGCCAATGATAATTCAGAGAATTAGCATTTTTAGTGACCATGACATCAAGGAATTTCAATTGATTATTGACCTGTTTCTCACAAGTAAAACGAATGCTACTGTGAATATTGTTAAGAGAATGCAAAAACTTTTCAGCATCCTTTTCGTCTCTAACGATTGCAAAAATATCATCAACATACCGACGATAGTACCTGGGGAAATCAATAATTTTGGACTCAATTAAATTCATCGCAAAAGAGGCCAGAGTTGGGCCGAGGATCGATCCCATGGCAACGCCTTCGATTTTAGCCCATTTTAGTATATAAGTCGATTTTTCCATGTCTGTACATACACCTGAAGATGGTCTGAAATAGACTGAAACCGGTCGTGACACATCGACTTTTCAATTGTGAAATGAATTTGGGCAGCCTCGCGTACAATTGTACATCTTTCGTTTGAAATCCTTTTGCAACCAGGGAAGTTACAAGTGTTGACCTGATAGAATGATTTGTGTACACCTGACTCAATCCCGCTTGCTGAGATATTATTTTCATCATATCTCCAAGTTTATTCTTCCCTAGAACCAACTTGTCATAGTACCACTCACCACGTACTGAAACTTCTGGTCTCCATCGTGGGAAAAGAATGTCTGAATTCTGTGGAAGAACTGACAAATACTTCTTTATGAGATGAACAGGGCATTTGCTCAAATCATTTGTCTTAGCATACATCGTTTTACATTTATTGGACTCGTAGTGACGTCTTGATGTAGAGGCATTTACATTCTTCTCAGCCTTTGGTACTCTCAAATAAGCGTACTCATTTCCCTGAGCATCAAACCCGAAGGCAATGGATTCTTTTGTTAAATTATAACGGATCCATTGTCTTCCTCTCATGCCGAAATGAAACACTAGGTTGTAGAAAACTTCTTGCTGTAACATTTGTGAAGAACTGCGGTCAAAATACATGCTCAAGATTTTTATGTCCTGATTATCTATAACGGGATATTTCTCATTTTGTTTATCTGAAGTTTCTTCTAAATGTTTTTTGATCATAACGTTCAGTGTGTTCTGGCTAATTGAAAGCATGTATCGTCAATTAAGTTTAATAAATAAAATTTATTAAAATTTAATTAATAAAAGGAGAATCCCTTTTAACCTGAAGATGGTTAACGGATGTTAACTGAAATTAATTGTAAGAAGTAAGAAACAGAAACTACAACTACAATACAACTACAATTCAAAAAGAAAATACAATACTACTTTCCAACTACAATCAAATAATGAAAAATAGCCAAGACAATATATTCAAAACAGGAAACTTATGTCTTCACTTTCGATACCTGTTATCATACCTCCTCTCATTCTTGAGAGATCCATTGCTTATTAAGATTGGCTACTGATTTAAGGTAAGCTTGTACGATAGATGAATTATATAGAATATTCAAAAATCAAAGTCACCAAGATGATATCAATACTGTGGATTTCTATACAATACCGTACAGAAATCCATGGAAATACACATGGATATCTATATACTTGATGTCCAAACTCTATAGTATGAACCATAGACTTCTATATGCTAGCACGGTCCTATATGCTAGTATATAGAAGTCTATGGTATGAACATTATCTGATTCACGTTATCACTGATAAACATAGTCTCTGATGATAAGATAACCAATCCATGATAGTTCAGACATGAATAGCACTTTATGTCATAGTTCACCTTGATAGCGCATTTTATTGAGCCATTGTAGAAATCAGTTTTGATACATATTGCTTTCCATAAAGTTCTATGACTGCCATTGAATTTTGTAATTTTGTCTTAATCTTTTATTCTAAAATCTAATGATAAAGAAGAGGGCGTGAATTTTGACGGAAAATATTTGTCTTATTAGTAGTTTCAATTGTTTTTTTGCCTGTAAATGAGACAATAAAGTTTAAATGAAAAACTTGTTTTGGAATAAATTGATAAATTTTTTTCAATTCTGTGTCGTCTAGTTTTAAGACACGTTGCGTCTAATAAGATGTTACAGTGCTGTAAAATGAGGGGCAAGATTTTTTCTCAGAAAGCAAAATGAACACTGCACACTGTGGTATGACGCAGGCATAATAACATCATTTCTTGTTTGTAGCAGAATTTTCCATAATGAACAACTAGATACAATTTCCCGCACGCCAATTGATTTGTCCATTAACCTCTGAAGAGTGTATTTTTAGTAAAAATACTTTCTATAAATGATTGTTTACATAAGTTCTATCGACAATTGCTCAGAAGACATTGAGTAAAATCTCCCGGTGATCGGTTTTTGAAATCGACTGATTTTTGTTGCTGCGTCGGAAAAGAAAGGGTGCTTGCTATCAAAACATTTGAAGTACTAGAGTGAGACAGTTTCAAGATTTTAACTGGACAATTTTTATTTATACTTTAAACTAAGGTTAGTCACGTGCGCAGAATAAGACAGGTCATCTCTTCTGCTTGACTAGAAATTGGAGCTAGAATTAAATGGACATTGAAACATGTAACGTTAATGAAATGTCAAAATCTGTTATTACATTATACCAAAGCAATCGAACAATGAGCAACCAGTTCAACATTAAACACGCCAAATTGTGCGAAGTTTCACTGACTGTTATCAACTGGATCACACAGCAAAGAGACACAGTCGATGTCAAGTTCTACAGAGAATTTTGTGAACGTTTTATTATGCGCCTGCTAACGTTTTTAATAATGATCAGGGGGACCAACATTTTCAAGAAAACTTTATTGCAATGATCTAAATTCATCGAATCTGAAGGAGTCGTGGCGATCGGAGCATTTTGAAGGAATTCACAGCAATCCGCAAGCGACGCACGACTATTTTTCCTATCTCTGCAAGGTATTAAAAATTTCTTTTTTGCTCACTTAGTAAGTTCCTGCATGTGCCATCGTCTTGAATCAGTTTGCACCTCTAGCAAAGTGATAAGACTAAGCAATCTAATTCTGTGGTTACATGCTTCACCAAAAGTTCCTTATTGCATCATCAAAGTTGAAACAGATGAACTAGTTGCAAGCTATATCTAAATGCGTTTTTGCTTTATTGTAAACCAGGCCGCACTTGGACATGGAGGAAGGGTGCTTCGAAGTCATGGGCCTCTGATAATACGCTTACAATGAAATTACATCATAGTTCAAGGGATAATTTGTCCTGAGCTTAGAATATGACCAACGAAAATTGTAGATGTATAACATAGTAACGAATCCTAAGTTTTCCTATGTCTTTTCCGCATAACATGGTTTCGAAAAATGTATGGCAGATTCTAATTAACATGGCAATTTTATGTATCATCTGCTACTAGTTCAGCAGCCAGAAAGAGTTTCTGCAGGGAACGAGGCCGACAATGAGACTTTCACAGAATGATGCACACCTCATAGTCCGGCAGACAGAAAGAGTTTCTGCAGGGAACGAGGCCGAAAATGAGACTTTCACAGAATGATGTACACCTCATAGTCCGGCAGCCAGAACGAGTTTCTGCAGGGAACGAGGCCGAAAATGAGACTTTCACAGAATAATGTACACCTCATAGTGCAGCAGCAAGAAAGAGTTTCTGCAGGGAACGAGGCCGACAATGAGACTTTCACAGAATGATGCACACCTCATAGTGCAGCAGCCAGAAAGAGTTTCTGCAGGGAACGAGGCCGAAAATGAGACTTTCACAGAATAATGTACACCTCATAGTGCGGCAGCCAGAAAGAGTTTCTGCAGGGAACGAGACCGAAAGTGAGACTTTCACAGAATGATGTACACCTCATAGTCCGGCAGCAAGAAAGAGTTTGTGCAGGGAACGAGGCCGAAAATGAGACTTTCACAGACTGATGTACACCTCATAGTCCGGCAGCCAGAACGAGTTTCTGCAGGGAACGAGGCCGAAGATGAGACTTTCACAGAATGATGTACAGCTCATAGTCCGGCAGCCAGAAAGAGTTTGTGCAGGGAACGAGGCCGTCAATGAGACTTTCACAGAATGATGTACACCTCATAGTCCGGCAGCCAGAACGAGTTTCTGCAGGGAACGAGGCCGACAATGAGACTTTCACAGAATGATGTACACCTCATAGTCCGGCAGCCAGAAAGAGTTTCTGCAGGGAACGAGGCCGAAGATGAGACTTTCACACATTGATGCACACCTCATAGTGCAGCAGCCAGAAAGAGTTTCTGCAGGGAACGAGGCCGACAATGAGACTTTCACAGAATGATGTACACCTCATAGTCCGGCATCCAGAACGAGTTTCTGCAGGGAACGAGGCCGAAGATGAGACTTTCACAGAATGATGTACACCTCATAGTGCAGCAGCCAGAAAGAGTTTGTGCAGGGAACGAGGCCGAAGATGAGACTTTCACAGAATGATGCACACCTCATAGTGCAGCAGCCAGAAAGAGTTTCTGCAGGGAACGAGGCCGACAATGAGACTTTCACAGAATGATGCACACCTCATAGTCCGGCAGCCAGAAAGAGTTTGTGCAGGGAACGAGGCCGAAGATGAGACTTTCACAGACTGATGTACACCTCATAGTCCGGCAGCCAGAAAGAGTTTGTGCAGGGAACGAGGCCGAAAGTGAGACTTTCACAGAATGATGTACACCTCGTAGTGCAGCAGCAGCACGAGTTTCTGCAGGGAACGAGGCCGACAATGAGACTTTCACAGAATAATGTACACCCTATGCCTACTACGAATCTGTACGTCTGCCGAGTTCTAGTCAGTTCCTCTTCTTGTCAGACAGGATCAAAGAAAAACACATGTAAATCCAATGGCACGCAGATTGCAGTTTTTGGTTAAAATGAAATTTTCTTAGTTTTCTCTTGTCAACTGAAAAGTACAAAACCCAAGTCATAATTTTTGGTATGGAATGTCTTCAAGTCATTTCCTATGATGTGCTATTATCAATCATGCTTCTGATCGGCAATGTATGCGAGAATGTGGTTGAATGTGGATAAAGTTGCTCAAAGTGTTTGTGTTTGCCGACATTAAGAGGCTCGCCAAATCTAAATGTGCCTAGCTTTATAGATAGGGGTGCATGCACATCATAGGAAATGACTTGAAGACATTCCGGGTAAATCCAATTTATTCCACAACATTTCTGTCTTCTCAACTTTGGGTCTCAGATTTCCGTGAAAATGTGCATATATACTCATTTTTTTTACGCTGAACACGAAAATCGTAGCGGCGAACACACCAATAAAAACTTTCCATAGAAATCTAGCGCTTTTAAAATGCCATTTTCTTCTACACCTCGGTCAGAGGACAATGATCTCGGTCAGATCGATGTCGAACAGGAAACTCTTCGGCTTCAGCATTTGGGTTCATGAGACTGGGAACTTAGGGCGAATACTTGAATGCGTAAAAAGAAGTGATCTAAGTATAATTGCATACATTAGAATGTCTTTTGACCGAGATCTTCAATTTCAACGTTGTCCTCTGACCGAGATTTTTTAGGGTCTCGGTCAGAGGACATTCTCGTGGTTTTTGGAGATTTTGAGAGGGTTAATTAATATAAATGAAAAATTTCTTTGGCATAGATGTTAGGAGCATGGATCCCTCCTACGCCACGAAATTTCATCGATTCCTGACAAAATTTCTGGCTTCAGCATCCACATGAAATTATTAGGAATATTCAAATACTCTGGTCGAAAAAACGGATAAAAATATTTTAAATCAATATTGCTCACTTGTGACGTCACCAAGCTGAATTTTCTTTACGGATTTATAAACTAGCACACTAGAGGATTCGTTTGGTGCAAAACGTTTGATGGAAAAATCGATATTCTTCGAGAAAAGGTGCCTCGGTCAGAGGACATTTTTCTCATTGGACAATGGAAACCCAGTGAAAATTCAATGATCAATATTAATTAAAATATTTAAAATTAGACTGTCTTAAAGAGCTGATCTTCTACTTTCAGATGATACAAATATTAGTGGGTGTATTTGAATGTAGCTGACCGAAAATCCGTGTTGAAGTGAGAATACCTACTGCGTAACTTTAGACATACTTTTTTGATTTCTTTTCAGCAAAAAACGGCAACTTGTGAAGAAGGTCTTGGCTTTGTGACTTTTTAAAAACCATGCCATAATAGATGAGATCCTGACGGTTCGATTAAAAAAACTATTGAAATCGGTTCAGAAATATGGATTTTACAAATCAAAGACACATTTTCGTCAAATGTTGTGGATTAAATTGGATTCCCCCTTCCATGCCAAAAATTATGACTCTGGGCTTTGTACTTTTCAGTTGACAAGAGAAAACTAAGAAAATTTCATTTTAACCAAAAACTGCGTGCCATTGGATTTACATGTGTTTTTCTTTGATCCTGTCTGACAAGAAGAGGAACTCGCTAGAACTCGGCAGACGTGCAGATTCGCAGTATACATGAGGTGTACATTATTCTGTGAAAGTCTCATTGTCGGCCTCGTTCCCTGCAGAAACTCTTTCTGGCTGCTGGACTATGAGGTGTACATTATTCTGTGAAAGTCTCATTTTCGGCCTCGTTCCCTGCAGAAACTCTTTCTGGCTGTCGGACTATGAGGTGTACATCATTCTGTGAAAGTCTCATTGTCGGCCTCGTTCCCTGCAGAAACTCTTTCTGGGTGCCGGACTATGAGGTGTGCATCATTCTGTGAAAGTCTCATTGTCGGACTCGTTCCCTGCAGAAACTCGTGCTGGCTGCCGCACTATGAGGTGTGCATCATTCTGTGAAAGTCTCATTATCGGCCTCGTTCCCTGCAGAAACTTGTTCTGGCTGCCGGACTATGAGGTGTGCATCATTCTGTGAAAGTCTCATTCTCGGCCTCGTTCCCTGCAGAAACTCTTTCTGGGTGCCGGACTATGAGGTGTGCATCATTCTGTGAAAGTCTCATTGTCGGACTCGTTCCCTGCAGAAACTCGTGCTGGCTGCCGGACTATGAGGTGTACATCATTCTGTGAAAGTCTCATTGTCGGCCTCGTTCCCTGCAGAAACTTTCACAAAATCATTGAAATTATTCGGAATATGATCAGAGTTTTCAACATTTATTTCGTTTGGAATGGTTCCTTTCCGTTTGAATGACATTTTTCTTGATTCGATATTTCAGTCTTTCTTTTTGAACGCGTTTGTCATTGAAATGTTTTTGGATAACTGAAAACGGATGGCGGATCTTTACGCATTTTGTTCCTTTGATGGATCGCATGTCAGCATCATCAGGCCAGTGAATTCGCAGACTTGAAAAATTTGAAAAATGACGTCCGGGTAATGCGCATGCAGCAATGTACAAACTGCCATTATTCCTATATCATTGCACCATAGATTTAGAAATATATGCAGACAATGTGCATTACCCGGCCGTTATTTTTCAAATACTTATAGCATAGAAGTTACTGCTAGGATCATAGACTTCAAAACTGTAGACCGACGTTCTTTTACAGGATATATGTAAATACATGTAAGTAGACAATGGAAATAGATAATTAAAGATAAGCAGAAGCATCTTACATAAATAAATTAAAGACATAGATAGAAAATCATGCCGATTTCTGTCTTAGATAGCGCATACATTTGACAGCGCGCAATTTTCAAAAAACAACTTTTTCAAAGCAGTGAGAAATAATGTGGGTGGTACTAAGGTAGAGCCTTACTCATTTCCTTCGACCCATTTTTCATGAGAGATTTCGATGTGGTAGAAACCAATGTAGTTTGACGGCACCTCGAGCGGCAAGTCACCATTTTAGCCGCTCATATATTGTCATATATAACATTGACTTATACACTAGCCCTGCCCCGAAGCCCGCCCCGCGGCCCGCAGGGAAGGCTCGATGTGCCAACAATTTGAGCGACATGTTTTTTTTAGCCACAGGAGTACCCCTTTTGAGAGCATTGCATTTTGAGAAGATTTTCTAAAGTGGAATGGGTCGTTCTAGCTTCTTTTAAATTATATTTAAAACTAATTTAGGAACATTCAATTGATAAATAGAACTTTTCGGAAATTAAAAAAGGCCCGCCCTGCGCCCGCACCTTCGAGCCCGCCCGATGCGTCCGATGCGGGGCACACCCTAGCTTATACATAAGATTCAAAATTCTTTGTACAATGAAATCATAAAAATATGACATGATTGAAATTGATAGCTTTATGATATAAATAAAATAACATCAAATTATTCTTGACTCTTCCCTATCAACAAAATTTGCTCTTTAGTCAAGACATTTTCAAAGATTTTTACTTTGTAATTTATCGTTGCGATTTCATTTTTTGTTACAGGTTTACCACCGCTCATTGTGATCGGAACCATTGTGATCCACTCTATTGATTCCCGGAATGTTCGAATTAAGTTAGAGGTCAATTCCTCGCCTGTCATTGCAATGAACGTCAACAAAATGTTTTATGTACTTAGCAGTTCATTCAATTGTCCTTTCGTTTCTCTTCTTCCAACTCGTTTCTTGTACACGTAGGATTCGCCACGCCAAGCAAGCAATGCAAACATAGCTAGCTGCATAAATATTTCAGTCACTTCCACTTATGAAGACAGAAACTCAACGAAATGTTGTCATTCTTTATAACAATCATTCTTTTTGGGCATGTCGCTACGCAGTCCGAAGCAAGTAAGTTTTGACCACTGACATTCTTCGCAACCATCTTAATTGTATACAGGGGTTGAGATGAACCCTTTTTCGTATTTTTACCATGCACTGTATACCGTAATAAGCCATAATGATCAGACAAACTGCAACAGACAAAGTGGTTGTTCAGAACAGACAAGATGAGACAATATCAGCTAAAATATCAAGCAATGCTGTCTGCTTTTCTAAAAGTATTATCAGTGAAACGATCCAACACCTGCTAACTATTCCTAGACACTGACAATTACACATGTATTCGTTCTAACTCCGTGCCACTCACTCACAATCGCTTTCTTACGCACGTTATGAACCTCTGTTACCTTGTAAGTTATATTTCATCTGTCGATGACAACTTTAGGGAAGTATATAAACGCTTACAAATTGTAAAGAATATTGCAAAAACAGAATTAAAAGATGGCATCAATATGTCAATATCCAGGCATGTTATTTCCATGCCTCTATTTCTATAAAAAGAACCGTGCTTATTCAAAACATTGAATATTCTTATAATTGAAAGCTATCAAAGATACCATCCAATTTTGATGAAAGTGTATACATTAGTCATAAGTAGTATAATATGCAGTAAACGCAATAAAATAAATGCGATAAGGTAAAAATTGTATGATAGGTAGGAAATTTCTCTGATAAGCCAAAATACCGATTTGGCAGATAAAAATTGCATTGTAAGTGGCTGCTTATAGTTTACAGTGTGATAATTGAAACGATATAATTGAAACTTTTCTAATCTAACTTCAGAATGCAGTTTCGGTTTCATGTCCGCCATTTTAAATTTTCGTAATTTTCTCGAAAATAGCTAATGCTGTGATTTTTAGACCATGATTTTCGAAATTCTCATACAAAAATTCAAATTTTCAAAATGAAACCGCCTCTCCTGGTGGACCGTTTCAAACTCTTTCAAATAAAAATCATTTTCAATTTGACAACACAATTTTCAGCAGCTGTGGACAGTTCCAGATTATTATTTTGGGTTTGATTGACTTACTGTGATCTTAGCATCATTATAGGCATATATTTATCTAAAACCCTGAGGCAGGCTTGCTCAGTGAAGGCCAGGTTGCAATAACGAGGATGGAAACAACAAAAGATGGAAAACAGGCGGAAGTTAAAAGTCAAGGAAAAGGGGAAGCATAAAGATGTAAATCTAGTAGAGTCATACCTCATCGCCTAGGTAGCTGTTTTCCTTATGTTCATCACTTCTGTAGAAATTTCAACAGTGAAGCTTTTTGTCTTGATGACAGTATGTGTGTGTGTGAAAAAATGTATTTAAATACTTGGTATTACCTTTGACTCATCCATAATCGCGGCTTTGGTTCAATTAAAGGATTCTTTGACAAATACACAGCTGTGTGAAATCTATTCTTGCTGCATCTGAAGTGTTTTGGACAGAGAATTGGATTCATCTGAGCGCGCTCCGGTGTTCTAGGAAGGGTTATATGTAACCTTAAAATCGAAATGGCACAGCACAGAATTAGACAACTTGCTCCTTCTCGAATGGATAATTGGTGTATCGCTTTCTTTTGGAAATGGCAAACAATGAGCTGTCAGCAGAGGACACTAAAGCCAGTGAGAGATGCGTGCGTGTTGTGATATCACGTCGCACACACCAAAACACACATCGATGCCTGGCTTCGATTCAATGTATGCACTAAACAGTGAGGAAAGCCGAAGAGAGGATGTGAAATCATCAAGTGAACTAATTTTCGTACGCCTGCTACTTTCTTTAATAATGATCGGAAGGGTCAACATTATGGAGAAAACTTGTGCGCAATGATCTGAATTCTTCGAATATGAAGGAATTTTGGCAATCGAAGCACTTTGCTGGAACTCACATTAATCCGCAAGCGACGCACGACTTTTTTCCTATCTCTGTAAGGTATTAGGAATTCCTTCTTGCCCACTTAATAGGTTCCTCTATGTGCCGTCAATTTCGTATTAATCACACTTCTAGAAAACCGAAGCAGATAAACAAAATATTTAATTCTGTGGTTTTGAAATACAGTTCACCTGCCTTTGTAAACCTTCTTGTCGGTCAATCTAATTTGAATGTAAATAATTTCTTTAGAGGACTTGTTCTCTACTTAGTTTTATTGGCAAGCGTTCGGATGATGACTTCACCCGTCCTCAGGCAGGTACAAGTAAAGAGCTTTACAGCATGAAACACATTTTACTACAATTCAGTAGAATTCATAGAACGACAGTCTACTATACAGCGACATTCTACAGTACAATATACTAACCCTAAGAATTATAACAAAATTATAATACTTTTTTTGTCGTTATCATTTTTATTGCCAGGGCCTCGCTTGCTCTCTATGTGACATACTGCAAGAATGATTAATATAATACTTGGTGCTGCAGACAACACATAAATGTCGTTCACAGTACGTTGAAATCACACAGAACATTTACACGGATAATGAAGACAATAGATAATAGATACATGCAAATCAGCGGCCAATAGAGCAATTGTCGCGATCCAAACAGCTACAAGTCAGAACATCAGACTATACAGCAAATAAGAGAATTTATGTCATTACAAATAAATGCACAAAAAAATAATGTAAATAAGTGCATCAGTAAGTCGAAAGAACCAAAATCAATATAAAACCAAAAAGGATATATATGTACAATGATATGATACACACAAAAGTAATGAAGTAAGAATGAAGTAAGTAGTATTTCAACTAAATATAAATGATAAAAACCCGCCAATAAAATAAATAAATAAATAGACAAATAAATAAATAAAATTAAAAAATAGATAAATAAATAAATAAGTAATACTGAAACAAATAACATGTTCCCGCATGATACCGAGTTTTGTACAACTGTCCTTGATAATGCTATTTTCTATGACAAATCCCATAATGACTGTTACATGCGTCACGTTCTTCATTATTGAGGCAATTGGTTCAATAAACGGCAATCTTTTATTATTACTATTATAATGATAAGGGCTCTCTGTACAATAGTTGCGAGAAAAGAGCGTTTGGTACACTTTCGAAGGTTGAAATACGCCTTAGTTATAATCATATTGTTATTAGAGAGAGAGAGAGAAGAGAGAAAGTGTTTTATATTTGGAATGGCAATCAAATGAAATACACGATTTTACGTTTCAGATTATAAAAGTGACTAAAGTAATTCAATAGAAAATCATTCAAGGTGAATACTGTTGAGATACATCGAGACAAACAACTGAAACTGGCGCTGCCTTCGGGAAGTTTTTGATATTTCAACATAGCACTGACCGCTTCTTTCGTAACGACGGCGGATGAGCTCATGGAGAGGATGGCTTGTCATGCTTTCAGCAGATTTGTAAAGTTTGCAGGCAAGCCTCATGCGACGGTTGCTGATGTCCTCAAATACATCACAGTTGCACCCTCGTTCATGAATAACACGATGACATCGTTTACAAAAATGTCGAAGACGGTCCTGTAGATGAAAAGGCAAGCACATAAAAACGGAAGATGCGTAGTCTAGCAGTGGTAAAATGATGCATTTACATGTATTCTCTAAAGTTCTTAGTGAAACAATTGGTCTAAGGACTCGAAGAGCGTATAGGCGAGAGTTGCACTTCTTCAAAGTTATATTTATGTGCTGATCCCACTTTAAGTTAGAGGAGAACGTAACACCACGTAGTTTCAGGCTATCAACTATTTGCACTTGTGGTAGTAAGTCTAAATCGAGGTTGATTAAGCAGTTTTTCTTTGGTATTATCATCAGCTTTGACTTCTTGACATTCAAATACAAATTGATTTCCTCACTCGATATAACAGTGTTTTCCAGAGTATTGAGAAGCTGTCCTGTACTTTCCAAGGTGTTGCGATCAATAGACCGAATAACCATAGTATCATCAGCGTATTTAATATAATCAATTAAATTTGCGTTGACAAGGTCTGCTGTGTAGAAGTTGAAGAGAAGAGGACCAATTAAGGAACCTTGGGGCACTCCACTTTGCACACGGATAGGATCACTTATACAATTATTCAAATGTACGGATTGAAAACGACCAGTCAGATATGAATTAACCCAGTCAATATTAGGTGTGAACTATGTATTTTTAGAAGCCAAGTTTGAATTTGAATAATTGAATTTCAGAAAAATAATAAGCCTAAGGGCGCTTTGTACACTTCGCGTACAAAGCGCCCTTATCATTACTTTAATATACGAGTCTCCCCTATTATAAATATACTATGTACTATCCACTATGCACTATCATTTTGAACTACGTAATAATAATATGCAGGATCCTCTTCCCTCAACTGCCGTAAAGCTTTTCTATACTTCATCATCGTGTCCCATCATGTATCGAACTTTTCGTCCCGTATAATTTCTTATTTAGTGAAAACCCACGATGTAGACCCAGTTCTACGGATCAGGAACTACGAACCAACGGTTCAGTTTTCAACAAATATTATTGTAGTATATGAATAGAATCAAATCCCTTTGCCATTGTCACACGTGCGTTGATTGGAAGTTCGACTGTATAATAATTGACAATAAGACTAATGGTTTTACAGAAACATGAATACACAATTCACCTCCTACTAGATGTATAATATCATCCAAGATGACTGGACATCTCAATGTAAGGAAGCATACTCCTGAATAGCTTGTTTGTGTCATAGAAACTCAAATTGAGCGAGTCTGAGTAAATGTACAAAACGCCCTTTTTATTCAGTTATTGAAAAAAGAAGGTGTACCAAAAGCCCTGATTAAAGTTTCGATCATCCAGTTTTTTGTGTTCTCCTCGTTCTCAGAAAAAGAAATAAGTCTACATAGAGTAGGTAGGCCCCTATGTGGTGAGTAGATTGTCGACTCAAAAAAGTATCTGTTTACATTGAAAATTTTTATATCAAAAGAGTCATTTTTGCGGAGATCACGTTCCTGCGGTCTAAACAATTTTTAGGCAGCTTTTAAAAAGCTAAAATTTTGCAAATTTATATACTACCGACATGAATCCCTTTTATAAGTAGTATGAAGCAAGTTGGATATCAAAAGGAATGAATATTTGCTAATAAGCTCCTAGCTAAGCGGAAATCAAGCTGATTATCAAGGGAATTTCATGAATTGTATCATAATGGAAGTCTTCATGAAAACGTCGAGGTCTTATTGTGCCCCTTGGTTGAGATTTCAAGTTTTTAATTCAAATCTCACCGTCATGATTTTATGATTCACTAAATTCATGTTTCATTTCTTGAATCTGAGTAGTGAAGTGGACCTATATTTACATCTTTCAAAGTTAATTGAAATCATTGTCTTTGATTATGTGATTTTGCTCTGCTAGTAGCAGGTTGCCTGTGACATGATCACGCTTAAGAAAATATTCTGGAGGTTGAACATGAAAGTAATAGCAACCTATCGAATTGTTAATTTAACAAACATTGAATCTCCAAGGCTGTCATGACACGGGGGATCTGTAAAATACCATCATTCTTTCTGCATTACTTATCATGGTCACTCAATTCCGTGGTAATTTCTTCAAAACTGCAAACATTTGTATATCTCACATTTGGTAGCAGTACCTAACTCCATTCAACTCGAGTTCATTTAATAAAATCGAAAATGTGTACTCTATGACCTCATCCCAATCAGATAAGTCATTGTCTATAATGATTGGTGTCCTCCAGTTGTCAGAATAACTTAACCCTGGAATTCTGAAAATCAATTCCCCTTACCATTGTGACACGTGCGTTGATTGGAAGTCCGTCTGCATAATATCTGCCAATAAGACTAATGGTTTTACAGAAACATGAATGCGCAATTCACCTCCTACTAGATGCATAATATCATCCAAGATGACTGGATATCTGAATTTAAGGAACAATACTCCTGAATAATTTGCTTGTTGTGTCATTAAAACTCATTAAATGTACATAATGCATGATTTTTTAAGGCTTTCTATGTCCACAGGTTAATAAGTTCCACAAAGCAGGTAATTATTTTCCACTCGAGCCCTCGGCTTTCGGTAATTATAGCAGATAATGACCTCAAATCTATGCATTATCTATAACAAAACGCCCTTTTCATTCAGTTATTGAAAAAAAGAAGGTGTACCAAAAGCCCTGATTAAAATTTCGATAATCCAGTTCTCAGAAAAAGAAATAAGTCAAAGTGTTCTACATGCTTCCTAATACATTGCCAGTACTTTTACATGTTCACTGAACCATACATTTGAGGATTTCATGGATATCAAATCTATCATAGATATCATAGAAATGCTACCTTGGAGGGCGCTTGGTACTCTTTGCTTTTATTTCGATAATAGCACCAACAGTCCTTATCACTATTATACAGTAGATATAGCAGGGATGTGGAGTCGGAGTCCTTTCAAATGATAGGACTCCAGACTCCGGTCTACAACTAGACCCGAAATAATATAATACAAGCAAATTATTTATCCTCGTGCATAGCTGTCATTGTCTTGATGGCAACTTTCTCCGTCAAACAAAAGTACACAGACAGCAGTGCATGCAAAGCTTGTAATAGTTGAGGGAATGAACCGTGATAGTGAAAAAAGGATTGTCTTTTCACTCGGTGATTTAGTAGAGAAGACAAGCCTTCCTAGCCTCGATCACACTAACGCACCAAAGGTCACATCAGAGACAAAAATGAAATGTTAGTTTGATTGAGAACATTACCTCTTACCCTCACGTTAATCGTGTGTGATGGCTCCTCTAAACCGCATATTAAAATCGGAAGTGTACTCATGTTTTTTGGAGAAGGATGGGGATTTTCGTGCCTGACAGAGACTGGAGAAAAACCTTGTGAAGCACACATCAAGAAGATGGGAGGAGCCGAGTCGAATGCTTCCAACTTAAATCGACATTTGATCAGCTTTTATCGAAAATGATTGATAATTGATGCAATTATCACTAAATATTGATTCAGGTAAGCCTATAATGATCTATGATGTAGGCTGCCAGCTAATGTTTCAAAAAACTAAGCTTATATACTTGCCACCCGTAGTCGGAGTCGGAGTCCTATCAAAAGCCGGAGTCCTATCAACCCCCGGAGTCGTAGTCGGGGTCCTATCAAAATGATGGGACTCCGCATCCCTGAGATATAGTACAAGAGAAGTTGCCTTTTGCTACACTTAAATGTGAATTATCCGACCTTTTGCAGGTTTCTACTAAGGAATTGTAGGTTCGAATGAACCAGCAGCTTGATGGACATAAAAGTTCATCTTCTAGATATCTAATTTTGAGATAATAGGCAATGAGCAGCTTCTCATACGGGCCGAAGTAAAGGAGTTCCACAACTCCTCCTAGAAAAGGTTTCATGCATTTATGCTTAACTACAAATTGAACCAATTAGCCGATTTCCTTGAATGAGCTCATAAATTCTTCCTAAAGCTCTCCGCTACAAATGTATGAATTGGAATTGCACATTGCACAGCTGGGTAAATCCATTTTATATAACAACATTTTGGGCAATTTTTGTCTTTTCAACTTTGCGACGTAGTTTTCTTTGAAAATTTGCATATGTGGTCAATTTTTCATGCTGAATCCGACCACTGCGATTGAGTACATTTATAAGTTATAGCGTTTGTAATATACATAGCTGTTGCTTTCTGACCGATAATTTTGTGGCCTCGGTCAGATGGACATTTTTGAAGGTTTTATGAGATTTTGACATGATTATCATTGTCTTTTCAAACGAAATTTCGCATGCATGACAGCATTATGGTTCTTGATAATTCTGTGAGTTTTCATGAGATCCGGATAAAAAATGTCGTTTCAGCAGCAATTTGAAATTTTTGAAAAAAATCAAAAAAGTCTGGTCGAATTTTTAAATTCACAATTGCTCAATTGTGATTATTCATAGTTGTTTCTTCCTTTTGATGTAACAACTATACTCACGAATGATGTATTTTGTCGTATAAGAAAAGTTAAAACATCATTTCTAAGTTGCGAAATGTGCATCAGTCAGAAGACAATGTTTGGAGACCAAAGGCTAAATGAAAAAATATCTCAAATCAATGTAAATGCAATTCCGAATCATAGTCCGGTTAAAACTGCGGTTCATGCGCTTTCAAAAGGAATAATTCAAGTAGATCACAACGAAATTTCTTCCTGAAGACAGGGTACCTATTCTTGGGACAGGGATTTTCGGCACTTTTTCTGCCTCGAGGTAAATTTTTCATGAAGAAAACTTTGTTAGATGAATTTGAATTTATCATGACAGGAAAGAGGATATCCTAAGGAACACGATGAAAAAAATTATGAAAATCGGTCCTGAACTAAAGATTTTGCAGACAAAAACACATTTTTTGACAGATTATGTTATATAAAATGGATTTACCCCGCAACAATCAAAGAGATAAAAGACAAACCAAATTCCATTTGAAAAAAGTTTCAAAAATTTGAGATTTTGATGTATTTTCTGAAAGCGGTCTACTGATATATCTGAATATGAAATGTAATTTCTACTCACAAATTCTGAAAGATTATACTAAGAGAATTCTGTAGATATAAATTATTACCAACACTTCTCAAAGCAAAGGGCTTAAAATTTGAATTTTCAAAAGTAGCTTTTTCCTCATATTACTCATATTTTATAAGTAGTATCTAAGTACTATTTTTGAAAATTCATGTAGATTTTTGCTGGCGCTTTAATTCCAGTTTACGAACTACATTGGGATGTTCTGAAAGACCTACAGTTCAACCCAAATGCATCAAACCTATTCTGGGAGGGTCGTTGAACGACACGCAATTTTCGACCTTCTGCCTCCTTCCATAGAAGTTGATGTACTTTGACATTATAACTTACTTTTAGCCTGCGTCGTCTGCTTACATTAACCCTCGCACCACTGAAGCATTCTTCCGAACGCGCCCCTCTGGGCCTGTTGATCTCCCAAACTATTGCACTAATTCTGCCAAACCACACATCAATCGAATGGGCCAAAGTAAGTATATAAGGGAAGTATGGAATCAATGGTTGATTTGTGGCGACAGCTATGATATTACTTTTTCGCCAGCTCTTATAAGCAGTTTTACTTGATATCGCAATTGACAACAGAATAGAATTGAAATATTGAATGGAAAGGACTGAATAGCTATGTCAAAACTATGAAGTAATGAAAAATTACATAGTTATCCGTAGACATCTGGAAGACAAAAACATGAGATGAAGATCCATTTCTATGGTTAAAAAAACGCCAATTTTTAACAAATTTCCCTTTGATCACTGTTTGAAATGGAAAATGACAACAAAACTAATAAACCGTCTACTAATCGAAAGATCTGGTCAAGGTGGATAAAAAACGAATTATTAATCGCTCTCAGATTACATCATTGTATTAGATGAGGTCAAAAGTCAAATGATTCAAATCTTTAGTTCACCTCAAATATCACTAAAATCGCACATTTTAGTATTTAGTTTCTGCAGGTGAAGAAACAACCCAACGCGGTGAGCCTTTATCGAGACACTAAGGGTAAAATCAATAGGATTCTTAAATATTTCAGTCATCGCTGATCAAATGGAGATCCAAAATGTAAAAAACTAATAGAAAATCGCACTTGAAATTTGAATTTCAAATTTCAAACATGCATACGTAATAAGCAGATAATTTGAAATTCAAAAATACTTTGCATTTGTGAACATCTCCATTTTAATGGGAAGAATCCTTTATTCAGCTATTAGAAATCTGGTGGCCACAACTTGCTTGGTTTAAAAGATAATCAGAAAATTCGCCACGGGGCAAGGGTTGTGTGATCTTTCATTGGGACTGATCTGGCCATCATTGGGATCAATTTTGCTGAAAGTCTGAAGTCGAGCATTTTTGTCTGTTTGCAATACTATCAACCACATTGCAAATATTCTTTCGTGTGACGTAGACTGTTGCTGATATATTTCATAATCAACCATTATTGCATTTCAGAAACAGTTCACTACAAATATTTTGTACGCGGTAATCCAACACGTACTGATATGACGAACAATGAAGTTCAGTAAGTTGGCAGATTTTATCTTCAAATATTACAACAGGAATATCAACAAAAGTTAAAAATGTTAAAGCAGCAGTTAATGCAACCAGCACTAGCGAATATACTATGTTATCAAGGTCATTACATATCGTGTAAAGATATTTCTATATTCACAAAAACTTCAGATAATGCTAATTTTCCCTGTCTCCAATGTATGACGAGCTTTAGAACTAAAGAAGAAATGAATAGACATTTGGAGAATTGTCAATAAAATGAAGCAGTTAAAAATACTTTTACTAAAGAAGATTATTTAGTATATAATAAATGGCATCACAAAAATAAAGTACCCTTTATTATACAGGGTGGCGCACGTAAACCGCCGGATTTTAAACTTTTATTACTCCTCAAATATTCATCCGATCGTCATGAAATTTCGACTCATACTAGTTTGGAGTATAGGATTTATGATGATTATACCTGTTGCACTGAGAAATGTCAGAAAATTCTGATTCTATTGACCGAATGACATGTACTTATTTTGTTGACATCGAAAATCTAGATCAAGTTAATTAACTTAACATGAATCGTATTCTGCACAACGAATTGTGCGCAGTCTTGAAGTGAATATTGTTCAGTTACTTCCATGTCATATAAAATACCAATCGACGATTAAATCACTATCTGAAAAGAATCGAACATAGAAGAATGGATGACTATTCGGTTGCAGAACGAGCAAAATGCCAGGCTTGGTACGAATGGCTCAAGAGTCCAGTGGAGGTACAAAGGCTTTATCATTCAGAGTATGGCAAGAACGCGAGAGCACCGGATGCCCGTATGATAAAGCGGTGGCACACAAACCTGTTGACCAGTGGTAGTGTGGTGACTGGCAAGCGGGACCGGTCATCTTCTGAATGAACGGAGCAGAATGTGGAACGAATTGTGCAGCACTTCGAGGAGGACCCAAACACATCTACCCGTCGTGCATCTAATGCCTTCAAGTGAGTCGCCGCACTATCCAGCGCATCCTCCATGACTATGGGTGGCATCCGTACAAGGTCCAGGTGGTGCAGCGATTACACGAAGAATATCTGGAAAACCGAATGGAGTTCGCAGAACAGGAGCTACAGCGCATCCAAGCCAACCCGAGCCATTTAGTGGAACTAACCTGGTCCGATGAAGCTCACTTCCATCTGGATGGTGGTGTGAATCGCCACAATTGTCGTTATCGGGCCAACCAGAACCCTCACTGGATCAAGCAAGAGTCTATGCACTCGCCACGACCCACCGTCTGGGCGGCAATCAGCCAATCAGGTATCTACGGACCGTTCTTCTTCGACACCTCCGTCAACAAGGATCGGTATCTCAGGATGCTACAGGAGGAATTTGGCAAGCGGTGCAGTCGGACGGAAGAGGCAGGAGCATCATATTCATGCAGGATGGTGCACCTCCACACTGGGGACTTCCTGTGCGTGAGTGGTCGAACAAGAAGATGCCTAACAGATGGATGGGACGTGGATCTCCTAACATGCCCTGGCCACCGCGTTCACCTGACCTGACGCCTTGCGATTTCTTCTTGTGGGGTTTTGTCAGGTCCAAGATTTTCCATACATGGCCAACATCCATGCAAGACCTGAAGGACCGCATCATACAAGCATTTCAAGAAGTGACAACTGAGATGTGTCGAGAAACTGCTCTGCCCTACCAAACGCGACTCGAATCCGTCCTCGAGAATGGAGGAGGACACGTTGAAGTTCGATGACTACTAACACTTTTTTCTTATGTTTTTCATTTAATAAATTTTTCTATGACATTTACCTTAATTCGTTTTGGTCATTATTGATAAAGACGTGGGGGAAATAAAGGGAAGAGTTTATCATTAAATTTTACATGTTAAGATACTTTGTCAATTTTACTACATGTCATTCGGTCAATAGAATCAGAATTCTCTGACAATTCTCAGTACAACAGGTATAATCATCATAAATCCTATACTCCAAACTAGTATGAGTCGAAATTTCATGACGATCGGATGAATATTTGAGGAGTAATAAAAGTTTAAAATCCGGCGGTTTACGTGCGCCACCCTGTATATTGTGATTTTGAAGCATATAATGTTAACATGACACAAAGTTCTGGTAAGCATTTGCTTGAACAAAAACCATTATGTTGGGGAATGTACATTCATTCAAATTATCCTGAATTATTTAAATCAGAATATTATCAATACTATGGTGAAGATAGTTCAGAAATGTTTACAAAGAAAATAGAAGAATTACAAAAATATTTTTCACAATTGCTTAAAACAAATAAACCAATGCTTCCATTAACGTATGACCAATTAGTACAATTTGATAATGAAAAAAATTGTTATTACCGTGGAAAAGAATTTACAACTTATAAAGTAAAAGATCATGATCATCTAAATGGATTATATAGAGGTGCAGCACATAATTCTTGTAATCTTAATGCTAATAAATTTAGATATAACTTTGTACCTTTATATTTCTACAATGGTTCTAAATATGATTTCCATTTAATAATGAAAGATCTATTCTCATCCGAAAAATTACAACAACTAAGAACAAACGTACTATGTAAAACAGAAGAAGAATATTTTTCAATGCAATTTGGTTGTATTAGAATATTAGATGCATTTCGATTTTTTACTCCTTATTCATTAAAGGTCATGGGAAAAACTTTGAAACCTGAACAATGTAAAATATTAAATAAATGTAATTTAAAACCTTTAAAAGGTATTTTTCCCTGCGAATATTTAACTGGAGATATAAATAGAATATATAAAATAATGCAAGAACATCAACTTTCTTCACGTGATAAATTTAAATCAACATTAAAACAATCACAACTATCTGAAGAAGATTATGCAGAAGCTGAAAAGAATTGGAGAGAGTTAAATTGTAGAACAATGTATGATTATACAATGAAATATCTTCAGATAGATGTATTAATCCTTGTTGATCTTTCTGAAAACTTTCGTAACATGTGTGTGGAATATTACGGAATAGATCCATGTTATTGTTATTCTACATCAGAATCAACATGGTTAGCAGGGTTGAAACATACAAATGTTAAACTTAAATATCATAAAGAAAGTTCTTATGATAAATTATCATTTTTGGAATCTGGTATTAGAGGTGGTGTTTCATCTGTTCTAGGTAATAGATATGTTAAATGTTATAATAAGAAAGTAAATCCTGATGATCATGGTTGTTTAAAAATTTTAAATCCAGAAGAAAAAGATCAATTTATGAAATTGTTTAATCAAAATATAGAAGGACTTATATCAAATGAAGAGAGTCAAGCAGCAGTTGATGAATTCATGAGAGAAAACTATTTGTTATATTATGATTTTAATAGCTTATATTCTTCTTGCATGATACAATAATTACCAACAGGTGAAATGATATGGTGTAATATTCTTGATTATCAAAAAACACATGATGGAAATTATAATTTTGGTTATATATATGAAGTTGATTTAGCATACCCTGATTATATAAAAGGCGCAACAAAATATTATCCTTTCTGTCCCGAAAACAAAATTCCCAATATAGAAGATTTTTCAGATTATCAAAAATCTTTAATTCCTAAGAAATACAGACCAACAAAATAACTTATGTTAACACAAGGTAATAAAGGAAAGTATGTTGTTGAAGGAAGAATGCTAGATTGGTATTTAGATCATGGAATGATTCTTTTTGAAATTCACCGGAAGCTAGTGTATAGAAAATCTAGGTGGTCAAAAAATTATATAGAATTCAATATTGAAAAACGTAAAATAGCTAAAAGAAATAAAGATGATTTTGGAAACGTGTTCTTTAAATTAATGAATAATGCATTTTATGGTAAGACTTTAGAAAATGTGCGTAATAGACAAAATATTGAAACAGTTTATGATAGAGATAGGTTTCAAAATTTAACAAGGAAACCTACATATAAAAGAACTACTAGATTTAGTGATAATCTATGTGCTGTACATTTACGTCGAATCAGCGTAAAACATGATAAGTTTAATTTTATTGGATTCACTATATTAGAATTAGCTAAACTATTTATGTCTAAATTTATATATGATTATTTAGCACCTGCTTATGGCGGAAAATATAGATTACACTTTACAGATACTGATAGCGTTTTCTTAGAATTAACAATACCGTATAATTCTTCACTTGATGAAGAAATAAATAATATAAAAGACATCATTCATTCTTCTGATTTATGTAAAGTAAAAGATGAACTAGAAGGAAATGAAGAGTACATAACAGAAGCTGTATTTTTAAAAGCGAAATGTTATTGTTTTAATACAAAGTCTAACATAAATTCAAAAACATCTAAAACATTAAAAGGAATTTCAAAGGCATCAGTGGCTAACCAAATAACATTTCAAGATTATAAGAATGCATTATTTAATAATGAAATAAAAACAGCATGTAATTATAGACTTAGTTCAAAAAAACATAAAATGTATTTAAAAGAGGAACATAAATTAGCATTAGATCCATTTGATGACAAAAGAAAAATTTTACCTGATGGAATAACTACTTTACCTTTTAAATTTTCTATTTTTAAAAATTTCTTAATTTTTAAAGATTAAGAAAAAAATAAATTATTCGATCACTCCGCGAAAATACTTTCTGTAACTCTATCATGTTTTTTTATCAATATTAATTGTAATGAAGCCACAATCGTTTGACCAAGCATTATTACACGAATGTTTAAATTCATCTTTATCTCTTATACATAAATCTCTTAACAAATCACAAAAATTTCTTGCATTTATTTCAAATAGTATAAATATATTGGCATTCTTTCTAATAACACTTCCATCTAATGAACACATACTTTGTGTTAAATAAAAAACACTACAGTTATTATGTCTACCTCTTGTGAAATAATTTCTCTGAACTGACTGATTTCTATCATTAACACAACCATCAAAAATTACACAATGTTTCATTGTTTTATCTAGTTTACTAGGATCTTACATATTACCACTATCATCTATTAACTGTATCTTTATATGCTTATTTTTATTGGATTCTACTAACTGATTATTTTTTGCTGCTTCTTCACACCACGAACTTATTTCTTCTTCATCTTCAGATTTTTCATATTCTTTGAATAATGAAGCAATTGCTGCTGTTTTTGTAAGATTATTTTCAAATCCACATTTTAAAAATTGATAGACGGGTTGTTCTGCTGTTGTTGTATAAATTATAAGATTGTTATAATCCAAAAAATTTGGAGTCGTTAAAATTTTAAATAATAAATATGTTTTTCCACATCCTGATCTTCCACGAATAACTGACAAAACTTTATTAGATAAATATGGATGATGATTAAATTTAAGTTTTTTTTTATTTAATGGTAATTTTGTAAAAATTTCTTCACTCATTTTTAATAAAAAAGTTTTCAGAAAATTAATCTTCTCTAACCAAAAGATAGTTTTTAGACTCTGCTTCTGGTGCTGTTCCTCTATTATCAATAGATTTACAGAAGGCTTTCGAAAGGTTGCCTCACCACGTGATTGTGAATACATGTTTGAAGTTTTCCATTCCATTATCTATTTGTTAAATGGATATCTAATTTTATTTCTGATAGATTACAGCGTGTTTCAGTAAATGGAGAACTGTCAGGTTGGGTTCCAGTTACCAGTGGGATACCACAAGGTAGTGTGATTGTCCCTATTTTGTTTGCCATTGCAGTAAATGATTTATTCCCAGTTTGCGATAATACCACTCTTGTTAAGTATGCTGATGACATGGTGTTTATACATTATATCCGTAAATTGTCGGCTGATAGACTATATGAAGAGTGGGAGAATATTGTTAACTGGTCTGACAGCATTCAATTACCATTGAATTATTCAAAGTGTAAAATTTTGAACATTGTGACTAATTCAAATTTATTTACACTCCCAGTTTTTGTAAGTAATGGTGCTTCTTTGGAAAATGTTCTGTACATGAAAATTCTGGGTGTCGTTTTTTCAAATGATTTAAAGTGGAACCTACATGCTGAAGGTATTGTCAAAAAGATTAGCAAGCGTGTTTTTATTTTTCGCAACCTGAGAAGGCCTCATTGTAGTGTCGAGCTGATTGTCCGTTGTTACATCTCACTAGTCCGTTCAATTATCTTGTACGCTTATCCTTGTGTTTGCAATATGTCTCAATATGTTTTTCAGAAATTATTGTCTATTGAACGTCGAATATTTCGTATTATTGGTTTGAACCCTTCTGATTGGTCGTATATCTCCATCAGCCACGTTTGTGACTTCAGTGGTAAAAAATTGTTCAAACAAATCCAGGATTGTGAAAGTCACCCCCTTCGGGCTATTTTCCGGGTAAAAAATGTTAGTCATGCTTTAAGAAATGCTAATTGTTTGCATCGTCCTTTTGCAAAATCAAAACGTTTTAGTCAATCCTTTATTAAGTATTGTGTTTAACTTCCTTTTTTATCCATCCTGCCATGTATATTCCTGTCTTTTTTATCTTTGTATATTGATGTGCTCACGGAATGCTTGCTTTGTGAGACAATAAAGTTATTATTATTATTATTATTATTATTATTATCATCATAATCTCTTCACCTCCAAAATTTATTTCCTTTCCTTTCTCATCAGTGATTCTAATGTCAGTGCTGTTAATAGTTTTTCTTGTAATAGGGAAATATATTAATGTTTGTGGAAATACATTTTATCTATAACCAATGGGTACAGCAAAAGCTGGAAAACTGAATATTAAATTTGACAATTTACCATTTATATTTTGCCTTTGTTTGCCTTATGTTTTGCCTTTATCAGTAGAATACCTAAATTGATCATTCACATCTTGATAGCGTTTTGAATAGTATTAAATGTGGAGAAACTAGTCACTGCAATTTGATAATTTTTATTTTGTTCCAAATATAGAATGGGTTCTAAATTACAAGTGTGTGATGAAGTAGTTGTCATAATTTTTAACGTCGTACTAAATTTTGATGAACCCAAAATCTCTATTAGATTTTCTAAATGATTATTAATTTTTTCTAGTTCTGCTGATGATAGTTCTCTCGAAGACATTTTTTTATAAAAGATTTTTTATGAAATATTGTTTTTATAAAAATTATTTCATGAAATATTTTATATAAAAATTTAAGGGATAAAAATTTTAACTAATTTTTTATAGGTCTTCTCATTTATAATTTCCTTTTCTAATAGTCTTTTTAAGACTGCATGTAATTCGTTAAAACTAGAGTTATGTCCTTCTTTTGTTGCAGATAATAAAATCTCTAATCTATTTATTAATTCTAGTGGATCATCTGGTAAAAATACAGTTGTTTCTGTTTTAAAACCTTTTCCTACTTTAACTCCCGTTAATAATGAATTTTCTAATTGTTTATAACGTCTAAGAGATTTTACTGCACCAACTCTATCTAACATAGCTTTATATTTTATAAGATCTTCTACAGCATATTTTTTTAAATCTGCTCCTCTTAAAAGATCAGCAAAATTTCTATCTAAACTAAAAGGAGATTTATCTGGGGAAAAAATTAAACCTCGAAAAGGTTGTGGAAATATTTCTTTTTGTCCGAGATAAAATCTAGGTATTGTTTTTCCATCTATAAATGAAATAGAATGTTCAAATTGCATAGATTTTGGTAATTTCTTATTAATGTTTGATTCCAGTAATCCATAGTCATCTAATATAGTTTTCTGTACTGGATCTGCTATATTAATTTGTTTATCATTATTTGTCAGTTCTTTTTTCAAGATTTTTAAATGGTTCAATAGTTTTTTCAAAATCAGTTTTTACTTGGTCGGTTTGCTGCATTTTTTTCAAACATATCAGATTGAATACCAGCTTTTATCATTCTACGCTGAGTATGATTTTCTTTCATAATATTTTTTTATTTTATTAACTCATCTAATTGTTGGATTCTTTTTTCATTACAAGCTTTAATTTTATCCATTTTTAAAATATAATATTTGAATTTTGTGGTAACATTGGAATACAACAAAAACATTTTACTGAACAAATTATTTTTTATTGCTTTCGCGTCTAAAGTTTTGTTTAATAAAGTTTTGCTGAAAGTTTCGCTTAAAGTTTTTAGTTCTTCTAAAAAAACTTTATCAGTTTCCACAATAGAAGTTTTTCCATCCTGTTTATTCTTGTCATCAACTTTTTCTGACTGTAATTGAAATGATATTTGATCTACTTCATTAGCTATTTGATCACATTTTTCAATCTCATCTAACGTAATAACATTATCATCACATACTCTTTGAAAGTAGTAATGTAATTTGTCATCAACTTCTTTAATGTGTAAATGTTTAGTTTTAATGATTTTCGTTTCTTAGTTATTAAAGATTTATCTAACATTGTAACAAGCGAAGTTGTAAAAACACCCGTACCTGTTAAAGCAGTAACAATAACAGGAATTGAAAGAGCGCCAGAAGAAATAACAATTGTTAAGACACCTAAACTTACTGTTAAAAATATTCCAATACCTTGTGTTACATTCTTAACTTTAGACCATCTTTTTCTTAATTTATCATAATGTTTTAATCTTAATAATAATTGAGATTCGTTATCTGTCATATACCTAACTCTATCTTTGTGCTTTTCAATGTGCATCTTTTCAATGTCCATTAAAGTAGAACTACGTTCATTTATTAACGAAGGATATATTCTCGAAGTTTCTTCCATTTTCGAAGTTCCTACCATTCTCGAAGTTTCTTCTATTTTTGAGGGTTTTTCAATTTTTGAGGTTTCCATTTTTTAATAAATATTTTGAATACAATCTTCTGATAATTTTAGACTACGTGAAATTTTGATATTTTTAGACTACGTAAATTTTCGACTACGTGATATTTTTGAAACCTCTTTTCAGTATATGAAAAAATCCCAACGAGCTTAGAACTTTTTTTTTAATTTTATCCTTAATATTATTTTTATTTATAAAACTCTTTTTCAGTGTATGAAATATTTCCTATACTCATTCTCAGTATATGAAAAAATCCCAACGAGCTTAAAACTTTTTTTTGATTTTATTATTTTACTAAGTATTTTTTATTTTCATAGGTCTTTTTCTGTATATGAAATATTCCGATTTTGCATTCTGGAGGTATATTATTTTTTTTTAGTTGTCCTGGACCGGTCATATATACATGTACATTACTACTGATGACGGTGACAATGGAGTACAGCAGGAAACTGAGCCAGAGTTAGCTCGTAATAGTGGGACAGGCAACTGTCGCTGACTAAATTTTCCCTTCCACTGTTCACGAATGCCGAGGTAGCTCGTATTTAGTATGAAGTGACTTAAACACTTCAGAGACACAGAGAGAATTGCCCAGATTGGTTCAGTGATATTGTCTTGCCGTCTCAATACCAGTTAACTCGGGCTCAGTGAAATAAGCACCGCATCCAAAGGGTTAAGTTGATCTGCAAATTCTGTAGTTTGCCCGTTCAGGAAATATGGTCGTGTAATTATGTCAATTGATACTCCGATAATTTTTGCCTCGTTATGATCACTAATATTACGTATGTTTTATACATACTACTTACGATTGCGAAATTGATAGAAAATGATTGTTTGAGTTTTAAAATGATATTTTTAGTAACAAGAACCGCAAAAAATGCAAGATTGGCAGCATCACCAGACAGAGCATGTGTTAAATAGGTTTCAATAGAATTTTCATGAAATTCTGTCGACTTTTTTAGATAAAATTACGAAATTAAAAAAAATGACTGTTTTCAAATGAAATTTATTTTCTGGTGTTCTGATGCATGCTTCCTTTTCATGTGGCAAGAATGCATATATTTTCTTTTCCATTATCAAATGCTTCAGAGCGCAAATCATTATATATTCTCCCAACTAAATAAGTGAAATCTATAAAATTCATTCTCAAAATTTCTACAATTCACGATTCAATTCATGTGTGCAAAAAGAATTAAAATCTGTTGATTATTTGGCGTTCACAAATTCTATCATTTGCCAACCTTCATCATTTATCCTCATCAGCCCCGCAAATTTATCTACCTATTCCGCCCACCAGATTAAATATACTGTTTTTGTATACGTGTTTTGTACACGTATTTTCATTGGTTCTTCATTGCTTGAAGGTATTAATGCACATACATGTACATTGATATCCTTGATATACCAACTCATATTCCTATCATATGATGTTCACTTAGACATTGGTGCGTGCTGCTACATAGTTTTGTAACGTAGGCAAAACTGGTATATAACGAATACTCTATTATACAGAATTTTATTTGAAATTGCAAAATCAAACATAGATTGAATCAAACTTAGATTGAATAGTACGAGAGAAATATAATTAATCTGTGACACCATAAGTTAAAGAAAGTGTACTTGAAAAGGAAGTTTGATTAGCATAGATATTTCGGTAAAAATGTCTATTTAGGCGAGACCTTTCGAACGGCACAGACAGTCATCGTCAGGCGAATGAGACTCATGTCACAAATGCAGAACACAAATAAAAAACGGTACTTATGGGTTATCCTCAACGTTTTCAAATTTGTCTAAAAGTCGTAGAAATGAATCAATCGTCACAAAACTTTAAACACACGTAGGTAAGGATATCACTAGCCACATACCAAATTTTGGCAAATCGGATATGTTCTTTTTGAATTAGAAGCGATGACTTGAAGTGCAGCGATGCCGGCTTCATCTGAGTTGTCAGTGACCTCAACGTCTGAGCAGAAGGCTCTTGAGGTCAACAAAGTAATTTCTCTACAACTCGTGAAGCGATGATGACCGCGCCACATCCCTCAAATGGCAGTGAATGAGACGAAGAAGTAGAGACAACAATGCATACACGAGTAGCAATGATGCGTCGAACAGACGAAGTTAGATCAAGCTGTTGACATCGCTACACTTTACATTACCGTCTCTAATGCAAGAAATACTTTCCGATCTGCATAGAATTTTGTATGTGGGTAGAAAATATGCTTAAGTACGTGTATTCGAAGTTTGGTGACGATTCTTGCAGATTCTAAATAAATTTGGGAGAGATAACCCATAAGTACCAAAGAAACTTATGTATTGCATCAGATTGTAGGAAACGATCCATTTAGATTAGTGCGGAAACTTTACATTTTGATGATTTGTAGGCATTCATAATGAAGAATTTAAAATAGTATTTTAAGGCTTCAAATTTTTCACTTGCTATTTTTCTGCTTTATGAGAGATCTTTGTTTCATCATAGCACACACGCATGCTTTATTCTATGAATGTATACTGTACACAAAATAAGATGTATGGTGGTTATTTTGTAAACTTGCAGTTCATATAGTATATTTTTTGGTTGAAGGAAGCCCTTTTCTAAATTAATAATAATTTGATTATTAAGCTTCGGCTATAAGCTTAGATAAATAATAAAATAACAAGCAATAGCGAACAACGTCATTACAAGTAGATGTTAGATTCGCTATGATAGGTGGACGATTAACTTGACGATCGATATAGTACAATACATTATGATGAAGTCAACCAGATATGTAAGTCTGTAATTTTTTTGGTGTGTTGTGGAACTTTACGTTGTCTATCTGTAGGCCTACATTAATACCCAATAGCCTATGATACAAGTGCATATACATATGTATAGACCTACATTAATAATCACTGACATAAATCATCATGTTATAGTGTCCATTGAGCAAATAAATAGATTTCGCACCATCAGTGTCTGATTCGTTCTATTTTACCTGATGTCAAAAGCATCACCCGAACTACGAAGTAAGGTAATCGATGCCCGCTTGAAATTTTTGAATATGACTACTCACAGAGATTATATAAGGTCATTAATTTGTATCTTTTGATATGCCATAAAAAAAGTTCTCATACATAACTATTTTATTTAAAATTGAAAGCTGTATAATTGCTAAAGAGACAGATTCAGCAGATAATGATGTGCAAAATACATAACTCTGAAATTTCCGGTGAATTCGATTAGGGCAAGCTGTACTATATGAATAAGATAGCCCTGCTGTGAATGAATCATGGGTAACTTGTTCAACAGATATCCACTTCTAAGAAGTAGGTGCTTCTAGCGATCATTGCTAAAAAATATTTTGCAGAATATTTGGCAGTAATCATGATGTCATACAAAAATTTAACCGTTCAAAATAATTCGTATTTCGACGAATTGTCTCGTCTAAATAACCTGCCTGCATAGTTTCGGCTGTTGGTACACACTTTCACTGGGGAATAACTGGGCCTCAGTTATTCGGTTATTTACACGCAACATTGCGTGCGAATAATAAGTCATTTAATGTCTGATCAATCATCATCAAATCAGGTCATGAGTTGGTAATACAAAATCAACTTTATATTAGCTGATTGAATTGGGCTGCAGAACCGCTTATTTTCTTAAAATGAAAGTACTAACTCCCATAATGCACCACCTTTCGTCAGCTGCCATTCCTTTTTCTTAAATAAGCCTACTGAAACTGTTCTTAAAGAACGCTCACTATTCAACGTCGCAACTTGGAAGAAGTTATTCTTATGACATTCATGTGGTAAACTGGGTTGAACCGGATCATTTTTGCGAAACTTATTTAATTGCTCATGTATAGTTCACGTGGTGAAAATTAACGCACTGTCTGCATTTATGGTGATTGCTTTTACTTTCATTATATGCCAAAAATTTGACCGACTTACTGATCCAGTTGAATGCGTCATAATTTTTTATACTACATCAACCACTAGATGAATGGGATGTACGTCAACAATGAACCTTGTCATAAATGAGTTTTAGTGGACTATGTAGTTGAACATAAATGAATTGGCACTGAAAAGTTATACTCTTGCTAACTGAGATGTAGAACCGTGTTCATGAGACATCAACTGTATTATATGCATTGACCTTTCACTAGGTGTTGCGCAAATTTGACGATTTTAGTTGAATGAACCTACTATCATTAACAACAACTTACCAGCCGCCATTTTACGCGGTCAGAATGATTCGTCTTCACAAAATTTATAACACCATGCGCCATTCAGCCTGTCGTTCACACAGTCTCACTGAGTCATTGTCTGTCGCTGTCTGCTATACTCTTTAATAACAACAGTCAGACAACGATTCAGTATGACGTCACAAGTGTAAACGTCGAGTTATTTGTGTGGGAGCATCTCGTTCAATTCTCATGATTACGGTGGAATTTCCAACAGCTGGTTACTCTGGTTACTCTGGGCACAGTGACTTAAGACATCGCTAATATAAGGGCATGCTGTGATGTTTTAGGACACACACAAGGGTCACGTGCTTCAACCACGCAGAGTTGACCTTCACTGTGATGGGAAGCGTAGCATATCCATCATAGGCAAAAAATGTTGCTAAAAAAGCAAGCAAGGATTCCTTTCTTCTCTTTCCAGGAAATATTTGTATTAGATGCAATCTTAAATATGTAGATAAACAATATCTAAGCGCAAAATGAAGCAATTTCTCCACTGTTTCATCTGTAAAACCATACCATTCAGAAATGACACGTCCATCAGCAAAATTGGCATGAAATATGAGAAGCCTGATGAATTTTGGGTAGGAATCAATTGGAAAATTGAGTTGTTGCCATAAATTTTAGCCACAGTAGCTTTTTGAAATTGGTAAATGTGAATTTCTGAAAATCATCTTGGCGAAAAAAGATGGCGGACATGTCGCCAAAAAAAATACATTAGAGCAATGAGTTGATTGCACACTTAAAATATTTAAACACTTTGATTAAATTTGATGAGAATATACAAAAGATATAAGAATATTTTGTGCTGTGCAACGATTTATGAAACGGTCTGTAGTATTTCGACGCTGAAAACATCAATATCTTGATAGAGTGGAATTTAGATTTTGAATTGCCATTTCTAGCAGCAAATGAACCGAGTTGGTAAGAACTGATATCACCGTTGAAACGGGCATGCGCCAAATGTGTTATACAGTATTTTGAGAACGACTGAATCTTCGGCGCATCAAAATCACATGCGACTCCTGCACTGCTAGGAAAAATGGTCCGTTATAATTAATAAATGTATAAAAGGTCCGTATAACAAGGGTTTGAAATTTGTTAGACATATTTTCTAAATTGCATATTCTTTGCAAATGATTTGTCCAGATATGACAAGAAAATAATTAATTACGTAGAGTAATGCAAAGAAAAATTGCTAGAAAGATGCCTCCATAAACTGGATAAGGGTCCGCATTTAGATGGCACAAATAAAGGTCCAAAATAGCAAATACTGGACGGATATTCTGGATGGGTGCGTATTTGAGGAACGAAAGAGGATGAACTTATAAGTAGTATTGTGAGAATATTTCACAGGTACCAAAATACCTCCTTAGAAAATTGTAATGACAAACGATGTCATCTCAGACTGATTTTATCATGGATAAAGTACATAATTATCAAATGATTGCAAGAATTGGAAAAATCTGTAGAAATAGTAAAAAGTTATTATTTTCATTGTTAATGTTAGTTGCAAACATTTTGCAAAGTGCTTTATATAAATTGACAAATCAAACAAGGAATGGGATGACGAATTTTCTTCTTGGTAAAGTGGTGGAAAGTGAAAAATGGAGTTAGTACGGCATGCTGCCATCCCAAAACAGACCGAAATAACTACAAAACTCAAATTTTGGAAGAGCGCTCTTGAAGAGATATGTACATCCTGAGCAAGCAAATCATCCTTAAAAAATATGTCTTCTCATGGTGAAATATATGGTTTATTAAATTCTGAAGTAATATACCTGGAATATAACGAAATTATATTAGAAGCAGAACCAAGGGAGATTGCAGTTATTTCGTTTTGCCATGTTTTAAAATTTGACTTATGGTATTGATTTATGTTAAAGTAAACCGAAGTAAAAGGATTTTCGGTTTTCTATGCACCATTTTATAACCGAAATTAGCAGCTTTGTATAAATACTTCCAAACTGATATAGGCCTAACACTCATTTAGTCTAAATGCGATACATTTGGTCTTATTCAAGCTTCTACCAGTACGCACTATGTTAGGTATCGGATTGCTTTTAAGCCCGTATATCTGTATAGCTACATTTGACTTGTAGGCCAGCCTATAGCACTAGAAACAATTTGTGTCTATTCATTATGTAGGCCAGCATCCAAACCCTACCCAACATATGCCTGAAGGCCTACATGTAATTCAATAATCTATTCATTATGTAGGCTGTATGAATGAAACGTAAATTTATTGCATACATATGATCTAGGACTACCTGGAAAGCGGAGTCTATATACTAGCTCAATCCATAGTGTACCTTTTGTACCTCATACCTAGATTATAAATAAAAATGTAGCTCTGTAGTCTTGAACCTCATAATTTTATCAAGTGTTTAGGCCAAAATATATAAATTTGCATAATTGATATGTAAGAGATATGAACGACTAAGTATTGCATAAACTTCCAATTATCCTGGAGTGGTAAGTTTACGTTATGTTGCTAAATTTCTAATTATTGACAAGCGAAATAAATATAATTTAAAACACAGAAGCAAGATCTAAAATTTGTTGAATGAAAAAATATCCCAATTAATTAGCCAGCTGAGTTCTAATGGCCAATTGCGATAGTCACAGTAAGTTTATTCGAAATCTTCCAAAAGATCAGAGACGTTGCTCACTGTCAGACTTTGCCAAAATGGTATTCGATTCATTGGCAACTCCTTGTGTGTCGATGATTCGTTTATTAAATCAAGATCAGCAGAGAGTTCCCCTAGCAATTGTCGAGTTAGACACTTAATTATGTGTGCTCGACTTAGACACGACTAGTGATGCAAATGGAAAATTTTACAATTTTTCCAAAATTTTCTGGAAAAATTGGAAAATTTTGAAATTTATTTTTCTGTGATTGATGTTTTTTCCTTTGTTTTGGAGACTTATTATAGTCGTTTGAAAAGTATATGTAATATTCGAAGTCCGAAAACTTCTCTATCATCCCTGTATTTTAACTTTTGGTACCAACTGCACCTTTTCCATGTCTATTTCAGATCTTTCCAAATGAATTTCAGACATTAGATGGATTTCAGATTTCGTTAGCTGAATTTCAGATATCTGTCACAAGCTCAACTTTGAAAAGATCTTTAATTCAACTGGAGATCTCCAATTCATCTGGATCATATCTGAAATTCATTTGGGCAGATCTGAAATCGATTTGGAACTATCTGAACCATCTGAACTAGAAATGGAGGATGTGTATCCTCAACGAAGATATCGGACAATACGCCTGAAGTTTGAAGCTATCATTACTCATCACAGATATCTTTAGTTTCCAAATATCTCACGAGTTTACAGTCTTTATATCTTCCAATATGGTCGCTCATGAATGCTGCGTGGACTGTGTGCTTATACTTCACCACATGTTCATCAACACATAGAGAATTTGCATCACTATGATCAACGCTGCATAATGAAGCTTTGAAGCTAGCAATTAGCAAACTCCAAAATAAAGTACATTATTTTTGCTCCAGATCCTTCACATTGCATGAAATTATACCCCTATTGTAAAGCAAGATTCACATTATCCCAAACGGTGTCTGTGTGATAATTAAAAATGCTAACAAATAAGCACAAGCCACTGGTGGCAAAGGAATGCTCAAAAATCCGCGGAAGGGACTCGTATTGCTACGATCGCTTTAATCCAAATAATGATGAAATCAAGAGTTTTAGACCCAATTTATTGGTACGCAGCTGCCTCGGCCGTTGAAGCGCTCAAATTATAGGGCCTATAAAAATCAAAACCTTCAAAATTTTCCAATTTTTTCCACGGAAAATTTTGATTGAAAATTTTCCGAAAAATTTTCATCACTACCGGTAGAGTACACATGTACTCGATATCGGTGCTTCATATCCCGGAATGAATATAAGTATACATAGCATCATTCAGTAGCAAATGCTTCATCTCGATAGATTAAATATCAATTTTTGACGATTTGTAGGCATTCTGAATGAAGTAAGAGTATGAATAATATAAAATAATATGACCATAATCGGCCTAAAAGTCCTCAAATGATTTTACCACAGAATTAAACATTTTGTTTAACTGCTTCGGTTTGCTAGAAGTGAGACTAATTAGAAATCGTCAGCACATCAAGGAAATTAGTAAGTGAGCAAAAGGAGTTCCTAATACCTTACGGAGATAGGAAAATAAGTCGTGCGTCGCTTGCGGATAACAGTGAATTACAGCAAAGTGCTTCGATTGCCATAATTCTCTCAGATTATGAACATGCGAATTATCCATTCGAGGAGAAGCAAGTTGTCTAACTGTGATGTGCCATTTCGATGTTAAGGACATATACGAAGCTTCCATTCTAGGAAACCGAAGACGCGCGCGCAGATGAATCATTTTTTGCGCATTTTATGCCAAGCACGTTTGTAAGAGAATTTTGTCATTCAGTGATGGACCGTGCATTGTCATAACTTTGATTTTCTGTTATTCTGATGACCTCTTTGCTGTTCCTTTTTCAGGGGAGCAATCGCTAATGCATTTGCTGTATGGGCGTGCTATGCAGATATACAATTCACTCATGCGAAAACTCCTCAAGATGCAGATATCTATATCAGCTTTGGGAACGCTAGCCATCTAACTCTTAAGAAAAACCCGAATATTGAGACTAAGTGTACCTTCCCATTTTTACGTAAGTATTTTCAATTATCATCAAATAAAACGTAACCCACCAATGACAACGTATTTATATATATACAGGGTGTCCGTAAAGTCGCTTGACTTTTAAATTGAATATCTACATGAGAAAGCAATAAACTTTTTTATCACAAGCCATGTTATATTGCGCAACATAAAGGGGAATTTACGAATCTAACAGCAAGAATCCAATATTTGATGATTAAAATGTTCAAATCAAGTGTTCGAAATGATTGCCATCGCAATCAATCACTGTAGTCAATCGCCGAATAATATCGAAAACACCAGCGGCAAATTCTTCGCGTGTGACTTCATTGCAGATATCAGTGATCTTCTCACTCAACTGGTCCAGGCTTTGTGGCTTACCATGATGGTATATCTTCGCTTTCATCCATCCCCAAAACCAAAAGTGGAGAGGATTCAAATCAAGTGAACGTGGAGGCCACTCTCGGTCACATCCTCGACTTATCACGCGATCACCAAATGTCTGGACGAGGAAGTTTCGTACCTTTGTTGCAAAGTGGGGTGGGGCACCATCTTGCATAAATATACAGGAGGACAATTTGCGCTTTTGCGCAAGTTGAGGACGCACGTGCTCCTTAAGCATCTGGAGATAGGAATCAGCTGTCATTGTGTTGGAGAAGAAAAAAGGTCGTAGTCCAAACTTAGCAGAAAATCCCATCCAGACACATAAGTTAGGTGAATGAAGGGATTTTTAGATGCATTTTGATGGCTTAACATCTGACCAGATACGGCAATTGTGCGTGTTAATGATCCCATCGAGTGAAAAATGCGCCTTGTCAGACCAGACAATGTCATCGATTACATTCTGATTGTCGAGAAGCCATCTCGCAAACTCTAAGCGCTTTGGCTTGTCGCCGGCTCAAGTGCTTGCACGACTTGTAAATTGTACGGGTAAAGTTTTAGTTCATGCCGAAGGATTTTATGAACACTAGTCTTTGAAATGATACCAACCTCTTCCGCCACTTTGCGAACTGACGTGACTCCTAGCTTTGATTTTGAACTAGTCTCCTCGACGACGCGATTCACAGTTGCAATTGTCATGTCATCCATTGTAGGACGGCCACTGCGAGGTTTATCATGAACGCTGCCAGTTTCTTCAAACTTTTTGATGATATTTGCAATCGATGTTGTTGTAAAAGGATCTTTGTGAATGCGTCTTTGAGTCTTAAACATTCGAAGCACTTCTATTGCATCCATAGAAGCACTGAACTATCTCTATCCGAGTCTGAAGATCCATTGTTAATCGTCGATCGTTAGCGATCGTACCACTTCACATTGAGATTTCGAACATAGCATGACACACGCGTCTTTGTCATTGGTTAGCGAAAACATCACGTCATAGATATGTGATATGGCAATTTTATGCCATGAAGGCTGATTAATTTGACGTTCTCAATTGAAGATGATACGATATGAATCAATCAATGACTAAGCATGTCGTCATGGCTGGTGATGAAAGTTCCATAGAATTGAATAGGGGAAAATTTTGAGCTATGGCCCTAGGTAAGGTTAATTGACATAATTAACAGCACAGCTAATTGACTTAAACATTTTCTGAAACTGAAATGAATTCACCAAAGCTAAAGAACTATAATTGCACATATAATATTCATTACAAAAATGACTGCATGCAGAATGTAAAATTTAAGCAGTTAAATAATCGAATATTCATTTCTTATTGCTAGATTCGTTATTTCCCCTTCATGTTGCGTAATATAGCAGGGTTTCTGACGTAAACGTTTATTGTTTACTCATGTAGATATTCAATTTAAAAGTCAAGCGACTTTACGGGCACCCTGTATATATATATATATATACCAGGTGAGGAAACTCCCCATTACTCTAATGCATTTTAGTGGCGACAATTCCACTGTCTTCTCCAGACAGGATCAATTAATTTCTATGTCAAATAAACTATCAACATTCTACTAACCATAGAAATATACCTTCATCTATATATTTGTCTTCCAAATGTCTGCGGATAACCATATACATAGAAATTAACAATACCATAGAAATTCAACTTCTATCAACTTCTATCAACTTCTATGTATGAGATTTCAAGGTAAGTAATGTACAAATCAGAGGCCGCGTTAGTGAATCTCATGAGAATCTCTTGCCGAGAAATCTCATGTGGTATTTCTATTGTCTACTTATATACAAGGTGTTTCAAAAGTAGGCTAACAGTAGAAATTGGCCTTGAAAAGCTATGTCTTAATGCTATAGATTAATAAGCTATGTCATAATAATCTTTTTCACGATGCCACAGATAGCTAATATGCCTTGTATTCGTAAGGGGCAAAAATTCAATACTCTTTGACATCGCGTAAATCATATTAAAATATCTCATGATCTCCAGTGTTTTCATGCCTACATATTTCACTACAACCCAATTTGAATCTATACCGATCATGAGAAGTCGAATAACTATCCAACATCTATCAAAAAAAAAATTATTAGGAAACCATGTAAACAAGATAGTAGTTGTTTCAGTGTTACTGCGGAGAAGGAAGAACAGCTGACATTCGAATGTCCTCCGCGCCCCTCAGCCTGGTGCACGAAGACGCTGTCGTCAACACAAGACAGGGAGGCGAAGAAGGAAGAACAACTGACATCCAAATGTCCTTCACCTTTGTTAATTCCAGCCTCCTCTTAGACCATCGTCAGAAGCTTCTGACGATGGCCTAGAGGAGGCTGAAATTAATAAAGGTATTAACATTAAAACAACTACCATTTTGTTTGCTTGGTTTCCTAACAAAAAAATGAACAAATGAATAACCAAGGCCTATTCAACAGATCAAAAAATTAATCAACTTAAAGTTGCAAAAATTCACGAACGCAAATGCTCAAAATGTCCACCATGGACATCGGCACATTCTTGTAGTCTTTCGGCCACACTGTGGCACACAGTTCTGCATAAGTTCCTGTCATCACTGATCTCTTGACAGGCATCTGTGATGTAGGAGCGGAGTTGAGAAAGTGTGTGAGGTTTTCGTCCGTACACTTTCTCCTTTACAACGCCCCAAAAGAAAAAGTCCATCGGAGTTAGATCGGGAGAGCGAGGAGGCCAAAGGATGCTACCACATCTCCCGATCCACTTTCCTGGAAAAGTGTCATTCAGATAGCTTCTGACACTCACTGCAAAATGCGCTGGTGCACCATCCTGCTGAAAGTACAGCTCATTGAAGTTGTTCAATGACTGCATCTCAGGAATCGCAAAGGATTGGAGCATTTGAAGGTACACCTCAGCCGTCACAGTTCTTTCAAAAAATACTGGCCCAATCACACCGTTGCTTGACATACCGGCCCAGACGGTTAAGCTAGGCTGGTTCAGCTCATTTGTTGATACCATGTGCGGATTTTCAGGGAACCAGTAGACACAGTTATGTCTATTTACATGACCTGATAGTTTGAAACTGGCTTCGTCAGACCAAACTATCTTGTCAAGCAAATCTGGGTTCTCCCGAATTTCCGACAACATGAGCACAGCAAACTGCAAGCGTCGTTCAGCATCATCCGGTAGAAGGTGCTGCAACAGTCTGGGTCGGTATGGTTTCAACTCAACTTTCCTCATCAGTCTCCAAGTAGAGCTTAGAGAAATGTCCAACTCCAATGAGGCTCTTCTTGTTGACTTCTTCGGACTTTGAACAAATGTTTGGGCCACTAGCTCCTCGTTTGATGTTATTGAAACTGATCGAGGGCGTCCTGACTTCGGTGCATTCTCTACCGAACCGGTCTTTTCAAATTTATCTCGAATGCGATAAATAGCAAATCTTGATGGAGGATTGCTGTGAAAGGCATCTCTCCATTCCATTCGCACCTTTTCAGCATTCTTGTTTTTCCAAAAGGATTTCAAAATCCATTTGAACCTGACATGTCAGTCAACCTGACATGACAGAAGCAGCAAATTCAAAAAAGCTTCAAGCTTGTTTAATTCACTTCAAGTCAAACTAACAGTGTTTGATTCAAATCAAATTAATTGAACATATCCATGTACGTAATGTCAGATTGGTGCTATATTTTGTCCATGATAGATTTCAAAATTCCTTTGCCAATGGAATGCTACTGCATAGACTTCTAAATGATAGTAGCAATTACTTCGAAGTCTATGGCTCATGTTGGACTGATCATGGATATCCATCGACTGATTCAGGTGTAAATCGCCAATAGAACGGTCAACATAGATTTCCTAGGGCAAAATCAACTGTTAGCCTACTTTTGAAACACCTTGTACATCTACATCTGTCCATAGACATCCTGTAACAGAACATTCTTCTGCAATTTAGAAGTCTATGATCTTAGCAGCAACTTCTATGTTATGAGTATTGAAAAATGACGGCCGGGTAATGCCATTATTCCTATATCATTGCACCATAGATTTAGAACTATAAGTAGACAATGTAGGACATTTTCAGACTCAAATGTACTGCATTGTTGCCCTCAGAAATCCATGTTAATGTCATATTGCAAATGAAATATTATTTTCACATCAAATGTAGCTGCTCATTAATAAGTTGTACAGATTAATCATCAATCACTATAGAGACTATTATATAAGATGATGATGACAAATTCGAATGTCACTCAAGGTACCTTTCATAATCATTTGCCCCTCATGCCATTTAATATGGCCTCTCTAATGTCTTTCGATCAGTCACCAAATTTGAATGAAAATCAACAAAAAACCACTAATCGGCAAATAATCGGTCGATTAACAACTGATTGGCCGATTACCGATTCTCACTCTGCTGTGCCAATAATACAGACCTAGAATAATATACACTGTTCAAAAAAATGTCCGCGCACAATTTTTTTCCCTTTTTCTAAAGCGATTTTTCATAAGTTCTAGCAATAGTTTTACGTTTCTCTTTGGTACAATTGTAGCACATGCCCGAAACTTTCTCTCAGTCACTCGAATTTTCAAAAATGTCTGCTTTCCTAATTAATAAAAACGGGTACTCTTTTTCTAAGCTCACTAGTGACTAGATAACTTACAGCATCAAAAATGTAACATATTTATGCGATAGATGGTGCAGAAACGGTAAAGAAAGACGAAGAAATGATGTCAGCAGAGTTATTAGAAAATCAGTTACTTTTTGTGATTTTCAAGTTTGCAAACTTCAAAATCGCAAATTTAAAAATTTGGCATTTTTAAGGCTATGTATCAACTTTGCAGATCTAAAACCATCGATCGATACCATTGTATTGACATCTAAACATGGAAGATACTGACAATGCACTATGAAATTGCAGAAGAAATCTATGGCTATTCTGAGCGGCATTAGATCCTAAATTGTCTTTTCGAATGACTGTGCTAGAATGTCAAGAGAAGGTTTGAATTACCATGTAATCCATATGTGGGAAGTCTGCATGAAACAGGCAACTGTTGCCGAAAGACTTTATGTTCCTCGATCCAGTATTAACTCCTGGAACAAAGTATTTAGCAGCGTGGACACTTGCGATTTTACAAAAAATGCACTTCGACTGAGCGCCCACGAAAGACGTCTTAGAGGAATGACTATCATCTTTTAGTCTTTCTAAAGTCAAATCGATCTTTTCTACATCAAGACAGCTTCACTTAGATTGGAATGAAGCAGTGACGTCTCAGACACTTCACAATCGTGTATTCCGCTGGCATTTGCTCCTACCGACCCAAGATTTGCTCACCTCTCTCTCCTTGTCACCGCGTAAGCCGACTGAATTGGTCAAGAATCGCATTTACTGATGATTCGGAATTCTTACTGAAACCTAATGGCGGCCGTACACTGTAAATCGCTGTATACGAAAATTACATACAATTTGAAACTAACATCTCATACGAGATTCTCGCATCCTTACAGAGATCTGGTATGTTTTTCATGCGAGATCTCACTTGCTTTCGTATGTGATTGGTATGTAGCAATGGGAACTATTCTATCTGTAATTGGCTGCTTTACACTGAAATACGAGTTGTTGGTATGTTTTATATACGAGACCCGATGCAAAATCATCTTCATTCATATGCCTCTTGTATAGCTCTGGTATGAAGAGCTTTAAGTCACATAGCAAAAAATATATATATATATATATATATCGTAAATTGAGAGATGTGGAGATAGTTGATGATAGCCATCTTCTGGTTGTCTCCTTTTTATATATACGAGTATATATATATATATATATATATATTTAATAAAATAAGGATAAACTCAAAATGGGCCAATTATACGTCAAAAAGTACACCCAAAGAAAACTCAAAACTCTGTAGCTTCCCAACAAGGCGGCTGTCCTAATTGGCGGGCATGTAAGCCTAGAGAGCATTATATAATTTTGAAATTAAGCATAGTATCAATACGAAATAAAAACACATAAATAATGAATGCAAAAATAGTTTGTTTGATATACTTGTATATATAAGTCATCATGGCTGCACGAATAATATTGCTTGAATGAATTGATGCTAATCAACTTGATTCATAAAAAACAGCTAACCAAACGTCCTGTTAAAGTTGCTAGACAATTAGCAACGACGACATACTCGTGGAGCAAAATATTCACAATAAATCTAATCTAGTTAAGTATCACACTATCTAAAATAGAAATATTCACGGCTGGTATTGCTGAGAAAATCTATTTGACAGTAGTACACAATATATATTTATATATTATGCTATGTGACTTAAAGGTCTACATACCAGATGCACACAAGAAGCATACGAATGATGATTTTGCATCGGGTCTCGTATACAAGACATAGCAACAACTCGGATTTCAGTGTAAAACAGCCAATCACAGATAGAATAGTTCGCATCACTACATACCAATCACATACGAAAGCAAGTGAGATGTCGTATGAAAAACATACCAGATCTCTGTAAGCATACGAGAATCTCGTATCAGATGTTAGTTTGAAATTGTATGTGATTTTGTTATATGTTTGTATGTAATTTTCTTATCCAGCGATTTACAGTGTGCTGCAATTTTATTTGACTTACATATTAGAAAGTTTCATTATCACAAATAGCACACTAATTTATTACGTAAGCAGTCAGTACAGAAGCGAACACAGAATTTGATTGTTTAAGTGTGTCACTTCGCTAGAAGCTGAAACTGATTCAAAACGACAGCACTTGTTAAGTAAGTCATTATTCACTATCACAAAAAAAACGTTCATAAACTTCTCCGTAGAACTTGACTAGGATGCAATAGCGAATGCCATGGACAAATTAATCGATTCAAAGCAGAAATTCTACAACCTGAACAGTCAAGATATTGAAGAATTGCTGTCAGTTACTCTGAACAACACTTTTTTCTGTTTTCAAGACGACCAATATCAACAAATCAAAGGTCTTCCGATGGGATCCAGTATCTCCGGACTTCTCGCCATCCTATTCTTGGACACAATCGAAAAGAAAGCATTACAATCTTTTCCTCATTGCAAATTATTTGCTCGATACGTTGATGATTGCTTCAGTCTGGTGAGAAACGAATCAGACGCAAGAGAACTTCTGAACATTTTAAACGAACAGCATCCTGACATCAAATTTGAACTAGAATTGCCAAAGTCAAACAAGACATTGAGCCTTCTTGATTTCACAGTTGATCTAGATAGCAGCCAACCAAAATTCACCTTTTATAAGAAGCAGGCAAAGAAGAACATTTTCATGAATTCCAAATCAAGTTTGCCAACTGCAATGAAAGAATCAACCATCAAAAATGAAGTGAAGCGAATACGTGAAAGGTCCACAGTACAGGAAGATGAAGATAGAGCACTGACTGAATTTGAGCGAATACTTGGACTAAATGATTATGACAATCAATTCATCAAAAGTGTAACCAAAACAAATTCCAAGAGAAGGCGCAAAAATATGAACAATTATCCCACGTTCTACATGTCAGTCCCATTTGTATCAGATTATGTCAACAGAAAGATTAAAAGAGCTTTTCAGCATGAGAAAATACACATTCGCCTTTATCATCGCTCGAAAACATTACAACAAAAACTCAAGAAACCAAAACTGAAACAAACGTGCACAATGAAGAACTGTCCTATGAAAAATGACAATTATGGCAGAAAAATTGTGGTATATAAGATCCACTATTCATGCGGTTCTGTCTACATTGGAAGTACTTTGCGTCCCTTACACACAAGAATTCGAGAGCACTTATTTTACAACAAATCCGCCATCTATGATCACAAGCTCATCTGCCATGGCAGCCTCAGCATAGAAATTGTGTCACATGCTAAAGACGCAGTAGATCTTCGTCTCAAAGAGGCACTCATAATTAAGACAGCCCAACCTGACCTGAACAGGCGTGATGAAGGACAAGATATTTGTACAGTGGTATATACATGACATTTTGATTTTTGAAAACATTTTTATATAGCTTTGTACTCCATTTGTAAATCTTTTCTACTCTATACTTTGAAAAGGGTTGTGACAGCCGAAATATAAGTATAAAATTAAATCATCGAGTTATCAATCAAGCAGCCTCGGCTACATAGACGAATTTGTCTTACCTCGTTAAATTCAACCGAACTCAGACGAATGCATCTGTATTGAAACGGCTGTACATGATTGCAAAACCGTCTAACAGCCAATTCCAATTGATATCAGTTGTACTTGGCCAAAAGGTGTGGTCCCGGCCATAAAGTAGGGATATATAGGCAGAGTGTTGACTCAAGAAAAGTATCTGCATACAGTGAAAATTTTTTATATCAACAGATTCAGTTTCTTGCGGAGATTACGTTTCCGTGGTCCAAAAAATTATTTGAGCACTTTTGAAAAAGTCAAAATTTGCCAATTTATATACTACCGAGATGACTCTCCTATATAAGTAGTATGAAGGGAGTTGGATATCAAAAGGAATGAATATTTGCTAATAAGCATCCTAACCAAGAGGAAATTAAGCTGATCATCAAGGAAATCGAATGAACGGCACTATAATGGAAGCCTTCATGAAAAAGTTGCGATATTATTTGTGATTTCTTGGCTGAAATTTCAAGTTTTTAATTCAATTTTCACTGACATGATTTTATGATTCAATAAATCCATGTTTCATTTCTTGAATCTGAATAGTGATGTGGACCTATTTTCATTTCTCAAAGTTGATTGAAATCATTATTTTTGATTATGTTGTTTTGCCCAAACAATGGCAGGATGCCTGTGATATGATCACGCTTGAGAAAATACTCCTGAGCTTCAGCATGAAAGTAAAAGGAACCCATCGAATTGCTAATTTAACAAACATTAAATCTCCAAGGCTGTCATGACATTGAGAGTCTGTAAAATACCATCATTCCTTCTGCATTACAATCATGATCACTCAATTCCGTTGTAATTTCTTCAAAACTGCAAAAATTTGCATATCTCACATTTGGCAATAATTGCCAATTGCATCACACTGTAAACCGCTGTATACGAAAATTACATACAAACATATACCAAAATCACATGCAATTTGAAACTAGCATCTGATACGACATTCTCGTATGTTTACAGAGATCTGATATATTTTTCATACGAATTCTCACTTACTTTCGTATGTGATTGGTTTGTACCGATACGAACTATTCTACCTGTGATTGGCTGTGGCTGTTTTACAATTAAATACGAATTGTTGGTATGTTTTATATACGAGACCCGATGCAAATTCGTCCTCATTGCTATGTGTTTAGTATGAAGAGCTTTAAGTCACATGGCAAAAGATAAGTTGTATTGCATACTACTGTCAAATAATATTTTTCCAGTAATACCAGTCGTGAATATTTCTTTGTGAAAGTGTGGTATTTAGCTAGATTGGAATCGTTAAAGTAACGCCGTATGTCATCGTTGCTACTTGTCTTGTGGCATTCACAACTAACTTCCTTGAACTAAGTTGATAATTATCATTTCAATAAAACGATAATTTTCGAGCAACCATGTTGACTTATATATCTCAAACATAACTATTTTTGCGTTCATGAATTATAATGTGTTTTTATTTTGGATTGATAATGTGCTTAGTTCCAAAATTATATAATGCATAATTGTTGATGGTTGAATACTTATTGGTTATTTATGAAATGCCTCTATTCAATGTCATTATCTTACTACTTACAAAACAGTGGTAACATTAGTGTGATCATTATTGACGAAAAGCTTTAAATCAACATATATTAGAAATCATTTATGCTTTCCTTTAACATTGTGCTGGTATGTTTTTAGTATGTAAAGCATACCACATTTGAAATAACATACGAAAAACATACAAATATATACCAAGCGAATACAGTAACATACCAAAAAAATATTTTGCTATGCATCCTTCGTATGTGATTGGTATTGAGCGATTTACAGTGCATCCACGAGTTCATTTAATAAAATCGAAAGTGTATACACATTGAGGATTTAATAAATGCGGAGTTACCACTCTATATCTACTCTGGTCCCGGCCACATGATGAGAGTAAGTACGATGTGGTTACCCGAGTGACTCTATTGTATGGGATTCCCATACAAAATTTTCTATGGTATTTTTGGACCCTTTTTAATGGGACTGAAAGGGGATTTCTATGGGGTTCCCCTACGAATCCCATATGATTTTCTATGGGTTTTCTACGGGATCCCCTTAAAGTCCCTTATGATTCCCATATGATATCCCATAGAAATCCCTTTCATTCTCAGTGCAAAAAACCCTTTCAAACCCATGGAGAAATCCCTTATAGCATTCCCATAAAGTTATGTTGTAGGAATTTCATAGGCAAATTAAAATAGCCTTCGATTTCCTTAGATAAAAGTTAGTTACATTTGAGACTCCCCGAGCACGAAAATTATACGATAATTAAATTGAAGAAAAAGTGCAACATTTCCGCATGATATGTATTATGTGTATTCAGGACAAATTTTGTTTTCTCAGTAATTCCGCTTCAGTATGTAACTTTTTGCGCACAATTGACTCTGTTTCAGCTTTCACTTTGCCATACCGATCGGCACCGAAACCTGAAAATAATGAAACGAGAGATTGAGTGAAATACATGGACTATCCACTATAGTATACGGTATGACATTTACATGACATAGCTACATAATTATCGTAATTTTCTGTGAACGGTCTTATTCAAGTGATTCATTGAGACAGCTGTTATTGTTGTTGATTTCGCATATCACCTAAAATCCTCTCCAGATATAGGGCCTATTGGATTTTCATATTATACTACATGTATGTACATGTTCATGCACCACAGTGAAGTTGAAAATCGCTAATTACGTAGTACAAAAATTTCATCCGGCTATTTTGGAAAAAATGAAATGATGAATTTTACAAGTAGGCCTAGTATGAAAAGAATGAATGCTATAATGTAGAATGCATATCGGTCTATCAATGCAATGTGAAATTGTATAAACACCAGCAAGAATAAATTAATGTATGACAACCAAAAAGCTTCCCATGAAAGCGATTTAAAAAGCTTCTAATTTAATGCACAGTACTGCTGCCGTCCAAAGATAAAATAACATAACTGACATTTTGATGGTTGTCATTTGAAACAATCTTTTCTTTTTGTGTTGCATTTTGATTTTGTTTATGTCTGATACTCAAATATACGAGTACATTTGTTGCATTGAATACAGGTGCACAAATTGAATTTTTATCTGAAAGTGAGGTACAAAAACTGTAAATTACCAATAATATCAGTTATGTTATTTTACTTTTGGATGTCAGACTGTACATGTAAGTATAATCAAAGCAATGTGTATTACGTAAATTACCGTTATACATGTAATATAAATACGGTATAAAAGGAAAATATATGCCGTATAATAAAAAATGCAAGTATGTATGCCCGCTCTATGACTCTGGCTTCACTAGATAGGAATAAGATAATATACTGTTATACAATGGCTATGCGTGGGTGCGCATAAGAATCCCTCAGCTTCGCTTCGGGATCAGTAGATTCAATTTTCGTAGTCAAAATATTCATTGTCCACGCATACACATCGTACGGTGTAACTAGTATTCTACCATGGTATCATCTAAGATAACTTTAGATATAATTAATGTATGAGTACGGCTTATAATCATTGTTTTTTATGTTATTCAGTAAACTGTAATTACCGGTATCCGTATGTAGGCCTAATGGATCGATTAAATGAGAACATTCATTGTGAGGCATTATAGAAAGATCCAATTGATCTCATAAAATTAATTTTTGATATTTGATCATTATACTGATTCGACAAAAGTGTTCAAGAGCACTCAGAACTTAAGACACTTGTTTCAGGCACGGTATCCATTTTACGGTATACCTAACCTACATTGTTGAACAGTTCATCGAACTCACCGTTCCAATTTCAACATTATCCTCTTGAGGAGATATTCTTTGCTTTTTGAAACCAAAAGATCATCAGTGTTGGATGAAATGCTTGCAAGAGGATTGCGATTGGGAGTAGAAGACGTGGGATATCTGCTTGCCGATTCCTTCTCATCAGCCGTTTCCATCCTGAAATCCTGGAAAGAATAAGACAATGAATTTACAGTTGCCTACATGTAAGCCAATGGCATTTTTCTATACGCCCGATAGGCCTAACAATTGTATACACGAATCATGATTTAACTAACACAATTTTTGAATGCAGTAATTTCATCATGTAACAATTTAATATGTGTGTAGAGTAACATTTACTGAACTTACAAGTGCAAAAGCCAAAATAAGACTAAGTATCGAATAAAGCTTACTGTTCCAGGTTTGAAATCAATTGATTTTGCAGCAGACACAATTTCTTCAAGCCTTTCGACTATAGGATGCAGTCGATTAACATCTGTAAAAAATAGATTTGCGTGATTACATGTAGGCTTAGATTGTAGAGCAACAACAGGTAACCTATCAAATTATTTTCAAACATGCTAATTTCATATTATTTTCAAACAGCTCATCAGTGGGTGTACAGTATTGGCCTAGTCTATTTTCATAACGGGTCTGAAACTTTTTCGACGTGAAGCTTAGAAAAAAGAAAGTGCGTTATACAACATAACATACCGGTATGCAAAATGTTTACAATGTTACCGTAGTAATCTTACTTGTAATTGCATACAGCTTAGACTAGGAAAAGTTAAGTATGTTCACAAATATCATTGAATATTTGCATGTTATTCAAAGATATCATACAATAGCGTCCTCATTTGAAGTATTGATTTCAATGTGTTTATATTCCGATTTCTAAGCGTCCAATCCTTACCAATAATTGCACGTATGCTCTGACAAGTAATGAACACTGCAGCAGTGTCAGTGCTACATAGATTTGCACTGATATAAATTTCTAAAAAATATTTAACAAAGTAATACATGGCTTGATATAGCTAGCATTCACTTTGCGATTATTGCACTCGAAATACATGCATACATTGTCTTATACATTATATATAATATGTCTTATATATAAATTCCGTTCATAACACAGTTGAACAAAATTATTATCAAACTGTATACAAGTTGATAGTTACTCATTTAGCTAATTCTATCGACATTTCATGTTAAAGCTATTTAATGCTTCTATTCCTTCTGTGGAGTTCAGAATGAAATCAAAAGCCATTGAAAAAATCAGCGTAAGCCTTACGCTTACGTATTCCTACGTATTACGCATACCTATTTTATTCTTGTGCTTTTTATGCATAGTAAATTGAAAAATACATCTAAAAAGTTATCAAAAGATTAGTATTAAGGATTATAAGATTAGTATAAGATTAGTTTAAATGGTTAGGAAACAGAAATCTGTTGTCATCTTTCCCATAGAATATTTTTCATTGAGCATAACAACTAAAATTCTGACTTTCTGAAATATGCTGATTGCCTGATTTGAAAATGACATATGCGTGAGTCACGCATAATTGATAGCAGGTAATCACATCGATTTAGAACGGTTACTGGACTAGAGGGAAATCAAAACTCAGAAACAGCATACCAAAGGAGATTAACCATCTTTTACAACGAAATTCTGTCGAAATACTTTACTGTCGCTGAAATCCAATAGCATGTAATTTTTTTTTTGAAACAAGAATGATTATTCATGATTGAATAGGCTGTAATCGTGATGTATTTTGAAATTACAACATGAATCTTGCAAGCCTGGAAATTATCTATCTATTAATGTGATATGTCTTGATTTATATAGACCCAGTACAGTATAGGTCGGTGTGAGTCTATGTGTCAGCATTGATAGTAACTTTAATTGGCGAAAACCTTTGCAGTTTATTGTATACTATTACCAATTCAAACAAGTATTTGATTATACCGATAAAAATTCGTACACCAAAATTCTAAAAGCCAATGCAAAATTTCCTACTTTGCTTATTTGTAGAATTGAATACTTATTATTATGCTACTCTGAATAATGTCTTACCCTAAATCCTTCCTTCACTTCTTCTAAGCTTCCATATTGCAAGAAAAGTGTAAATTTTAGAGAGAATTTGATGTGATTTGTCAGACATCTTACAAGATTCAAATTTAAGTCATAGACATAGGAGAATGCATAGACGCCTAGATATTTATGCATATAGATATTATGCAAATATCTAGGCGTCCATGGAGAATGTAACTCTTTGACTGGAGCCTTTTCTATGTGCCAAAAGCTGTTATTCTAGTTCAACCGAGATATCTCACATATCAGCAAACCTTGATATTTGAAAATGAATACATTGCCCGTAGTGAAGATATCATGATTACACATTATTGGCAATCTATTTATAACATGATCAAATCAATTTGAGTTTTAAGAGAATGTCTGAGGGTTTCTATGGGGCCAAACGTTCCCAATTATTTCTATACGGTCGGTTTACGATGTACATGTATGTAGAAAATTAAATATGATATTTACGATAATAGTCCATTAGTCGAATGCAAGAAATTACTACTGAGATCAAAGATGCGGAGAGTCGACGGTATTTAACGACGATATAAAGGATGCGGAGAAACAGATAAATCAGACCAGTTTCTCACCAGTAGCAAGTCACTAAACTGCTGATGAGGCTGATATTTAACCTTCCAAAATTATTCAAAATCAAAGTAGGCCTACAATATCCTAGATTGTTTTCTCCTTGGGCCTATGGGCAAATCGTCTGCGCGGAATAGCATTTTCACTTATACGCTAAACATACAAAGCGCGTTACTGTGATGAGTCGGTAGAAATAATGTTTTTAAGGGACTCTTTGTACGAATGCGTTTCACTGATAGGAATAGAGAACAAATCTAAGCCTGATTATTGATTATCCGAAAAATTCATTTGATAAGTACACGGTGCGGTTAGCCAAATTTGTCATAACGATGATTACAAAGCAATCTCGAACATCCAATTATTGAAATTTTACTGAAACGTTTTTATTAATCTTAGACAGGGATTATCTAAGATTCAATCGTCAATCGTTGAGTATCAACACTCGATGTAAAATTGTTTAAATTACAGTTAAAGAAATAGTATTGCTATACGAAGGCAACTGACCTGCAAATTCACTTGAAGTCCTATGACTGAAAATCAAGCGAGAATCTATTAAATGTTACGGCCAAAATTACCTGGATAGTGCTTGGAACCGGAAGTGTGCAGTCGGACGAAAACATGTCACAAATCCAAAATGCAAAGTTATCCCTATCATTGACCTCTGAATGACATTGGCAATAACCTACAGACGAAGAAAGTTACGTAAACGCTACAATGATGGGTGAATCTGACTCAACAAATCAGAGGCTAGGAATAACTATTCTAGACATGTGGATGAACAGAGGCGGTATGATAATTCTGAAATAAACGGCAGATAAAATAAAGAATGTAAGAGAGAAAATAAGGCTTACTCTAAGGAATGGAAGTACAATCTTGGGCAAATTTTCTCAGCAAATTGAATAAAGAATGTAAGAGAGAGAAAAGAATTGAAATTGTAATTGTAGTCCTTAAGAGTACTAGTTAACGTTTACTCCGAGCAGTAATAAACATTTTAAGTTAAGAAAGATTAAGATTGGCATACGAGGTCGTCAGCAAAAGGACCAGGATAAGATTCACGCTTTCGGCCTATACCTTTTGTAGCGTTCAGAGTCATCCTAGCTGGGCCCTGCGCTGAGAAGCGCAGCCTCTGGCCAACAGTTAACTAAATTGTTATTAAAAAAGAAAACATTAAGCAAGAAGATAAATATTTACAGAATATCTGGTAAGAAGGAAAATTACATCAACCTAAAATTCAAAGAAATTCAAATTAAAAATGCGAAAAATCAACCCAGTTCATGAAAAACAAGAGTTAATCAATTGACGAGCAGAAAGTAAACCAAATTTACTTAAAAGATGGTGGCGCTTGTGTAAAGCTTTCTCCGCGTTCAAGCGAAGTTCACTTTTATTATAACGTCTATAAACGAGCAAAGTGAACGTCTTTGACGTTTTCTCCTCAAAGTCTTTGAGTTGTGAGCAGATACGAGCGTACCTGAGTATCTGGCTGCAGAAAACTTTAATGTCTATCTTGTCAGGCATGGCATTTTCCGGGGAAAAAAAGAAGAGTTACGTTAAAATCAAGATCGTCAATTTTGTGGTATACCGAAGTGGTTACACCAGAATCACACACGTTAATTTTAACGTCTAAGTAGTCAATAATTTTATTGTTATTACCACATCGGTTGGCTTCCAAGTCAATGAGGTAAATCTGGGGTATTAACTTATCGAAGAATTTGTAGTTAACTATACAAAAATCATCAATATACCTAGAAGTATTCGAGAGGAGCCTTGCAAGTCCAATTTTATCACCGCGAATTAAATTAGTCATAAATTTGTACTCGCAGTGAAAAAAGAAGAGGGCCATGTCAATTGCCACCTATAGGGATTCCCTTATACTGTCTGAAGACAAATCCTCCAAAAGTGATATACGCCTCTTATGTAATACACTTAATAGCAGCTTTGAACGAATCTTTCGTGAAAGTAATAACCACTATATTTGATGTTTGAAAGAAAACTTTTTGTCGTAACCAATGCACATAAATTTCTTACTGAAAAAATCTTTTTGGGAATTCGATGCTTGAACAGACACTCCAAAAGCAATTAATTCCGCTATTATTGCGGATCGAGTCACAATAATTCTTAAAATGCTGACGGATAATCGCCAGTCCCTTGTTAATGACAACAGATAGCTGTTTCGTGCTACCCCCAAGAACCGGTTCAAGAAATTACAATGAAAAGATAAGGACAACAGACATTTTGGTCCTATAAACAAACTTGAAATACAATTTTTCTACATCATTCACTCTTTCACTGCACACTAACTCACCGTCTTCGAAGTTCACCAACAAATGAATGGCGATGTCGATTGATTGTATTCAAAATACTAACGTTTTTCGAAATCGACGTTCTTAAATAATAACGTCATAGATATCCGTCGTCTGGCGAAATCGAGGTCGGTTGAAGCCTTGTGAATGAATCATCATGGCATCACTGACGATATATTAAAACGTGAGAAATTACTTCTCTGAAGTTTGCTATTAGGATCCTGTTCTGGTCAATTATATTTCTCTGGTGTGTCCTATTGAGATCCTATCAAGAATAGAGCTATTACTGATGTCCCTACAAAACCTGCTGGGATTTTACTGTAGGAAATGGTGGGTTTTACAGGTTATGGTAGGAAACATATAGGATTCTTGCCAGATAAGCAGGATTAGAATCAATACATGTACTAAAGGATAGTAAATTACATAATTACATTTTAAAGTTATTCCAGCAAATCATTGCGGGATTAGTTTTCTAGAAAACCAAAACAAATCATTTGGTTTTCCAGACAACCAGTGAAAAACCAAAATTTTTACAGTAGGAATGATAATGGCCTATGTGAAGGTCCTAAAACAGCAGGCCCATAGATAATTGTCTGAAGTTTTCTGGTCCCACAGGATAAAGTCTGTATGCCATCATTGAATCTTTTTCTACTTGTAGGTCTAGAGTCCATCGTGTCCATTTTCACAGTGTAGTCGATAATACACTGTATATGTGAGCGATTGGCCCACACTGTTAATGATCGAAATCGATGTATGTAATCAAAACCTTGCAAGTCATCCATAAAGATCTGTGAGACCGGTTTGATTTTGATTGATTAGCATTAATTTTGATTATTCCCTTTCATATTCTACATAAGGAATCCTTTGATGAGAATCGTGGATTCTAGGGGATTCAGTTGTATGGGATTGTAAGGGATTCCATATAATCCCCAAGAAACCCATATGATCCTATCTGCATCGTGAATGGGATCATATGGGATCCCTTACAATCCCATATATTCCCTTAAAAACCCATAGAAAAGAGTCACTCGGGTTAGGCTAACGGAATGCTCGGTAGGAGTCATGCATATCTATATATAGCTCAACCTAATATATGTAGCGGGTTGAGTTGTAACTCCGCATTTATTAAATCCCCAATGTGTATACACTTTCGATTTTATTAAATGAACTCAAGGGAGATACAGGTGGTATTGTCACCAAATGTGAGATATGCAAATTTTTGCAGTTTTGAAGAAATTACAACGGAATTGAGTGATCATGATTGTAATGCAGAAGGAATTATGGTACTTCACAGATTCTGATGAATACCTTGGAGATTTAATGTTTGCTAAATTAGCAATTCGATGGGTTCCTTTTACTTTCATGCTGAAGCTCAGGAGTATTTTCTCAAGCGTGATCATATCACAGGCATCCTGCCATTGTTTGGGCAAAACAACATAATCAAAAATAATGATTTCAATCAACTTTGAGAAATGAAAATAGGTCCACATCACTATTCAGATTCAAGAAATGAAACATGGATTTATTGAATCATAAAATCATGTCAGTGAAAATTGAATTAAAAACTTGAAATTTCAGCCAAGAAATCACAAATAATATCGCAACTTTTTCATGAAGGCTTCCATTATAGTGCCGTTCATTCGATTTCCTTGATGATCAGCTTAATTTCCTCTTGGTTAGGATGCTTATTAGCAAATATTCATTCCTTTTGATATCCAACTCCCTTCATACTACTTATATAGGAGAGTCATCTCGGTAGTATATAAATTGGCAAATTTTGACTTTTTCAAAAGTGCTCAAATAATTTTTTGGACCACGGGAACGTAATCTCCGCAATAAACTGAATCTTTTGATATAAAAATTTTTACTCTATACAGATACTTTTTGAGTCGACACTCTGCCTATATATCCCTACTCTATGACTGTGGGGTTTATCGCGTGCACTGTTAGCTGTACATAGCCAAATGACAACCACAATCACAGCCACATTGGTTGGCTCTACTTACATATCCCTACTCTATGGAAGCAACCAAAACGATATCTTCACCACTGACTGTTGCGACACCATCGATATTTAGAAAGTCGTTTTTAGCTCAGTAAGTTGAATTGAAGCTATTTTCTTGTAATGTCTCCTGTTGACCACTAATTTGGAACAAGTGTGCGTCATGAATGAGAGTTCCGGGACAGAAGATAAATGAGTTTCACTTTAAATACTCGTTGATGGGTATGGTTTTTGCACTCCTCGAATTCAAACAAAATCATGTTTGGTGCCAGATTATACACACTGTAAACCAAACTGCGCCCAATATGCGACCGATTATGTGCCCAACGTATGTGACGTTTGCCACTGCCTTTATGTGCCCAAATCGGTCACATGCAACACGGCTAATATGTGACTTAATGTGACTAACATGTGATTAGTATCTGCCCGACCGCTCGTGATTATCGCTTCTTCCAATCATTGTGATAATCAAAATCCACTACTTGTTTAGGTTTTGGAGAGTAGAAGTACTGCCTCTAAATTAAATTTAGCTATAAATTATGGTTTAAATGATTCCACTTCCTGATGGGAAGAAAAGACCATACTTTCAATTGAGGGACTTTTGGAAAGAACAACAAATATTTTCAAATCATTAGATATATTCTACTTTCCAGTTAATTTTGAATTAGCCATCAATGTTTGATTCAGAATGTCTTAATCAGTGTGTTGCTCAGCGCCAACCGCCACCTGATGATCAAAAACAAATAGATAGGCTGATGTAGTAAACACCTTTTCTATACGCCAATGAAACAATCGATGGCTGTGGCAGCATCTATTGCTGTTTTTGCCGATAAAATTGTTTGATTGAAACATCTATACATTGATTCAATTTTGCATAGACTCACTTCTCATGACATTGCGATTGAAGATTCTATTTGGGAATAGGACGTCATTATGTGATTTCTCCCAGTTTGTCATTCTCAATGTAATAAACAAGCAGACCATTGACATGAAGCTCATTTGTTTCACGATGTCTAGGCAAGATAATACAACTTCACTTACAACACGATGATACAACTGCCCAGCGAGATCAAGCAGATTAAACGAAGACATGTGTCACATTTTTCAATCACACAATCATTATCCTGATTAAAACAGTTTTCAATATGATAACACCTTCTTGCCAGTGATGTCCTTGAACAAAACACACCGCAAAGTATTCGGAAAATCAATTTGAACTATTCTCATCGAGCACTCGCCGCATAAGCATGATCTATGGTGATTCATCATCGGTCGCATATGTGACCAAATGTGACTGATATGTGACGAAGAATGTGTCACATTTTTAAACTACGCAATCATTATCCTCATTAAAACATTTTTTCAATCAAACCAAGTTCAATGTGATATTATTTTCTTACCAATGATATTCTTGAACAAAACATACCGAAAAGTATTCGGAAAATCAATTTGAATTATTCTCATCAAGTACTTGCCGTATGTGCATGATTTATGATGATTCATCATCGGTCACACGGAAGTCAAATATAACCAAATGTGACCAATGTGACGAAAATGCGTCGGGCACATAATCGGTCACATAGTGGGCACAGTTTGGTTTACAGTGCACGATAGGAAGATGACAGAAGTCGAAACACATCATGTCACACCAAGGCTGACACAAATTCTTAGGGACCAGGCGAATTCATATATTACCATTTACCACACCGAAAATGAGGGCTTATTGAAGGTTTTTCAGTATATCCTCTTTCTTTCCTTCTTAATCACGAAATTTCTTGATATCGGATATATTGAGAACTTTGACGAGCTTCCAAAAGGAAACACATATGAGAACACGTTACATCACCGCCATGTTGGCTGCATAATAGTATTCATTGAAAAGCATCAAGACATTGTGCACGCCATAGAGTCAATTTGTAATCCTGTCATGTCGGAATTATGAATACTGAATTCGGACATGAAATTTCAAGTTTTCTGTTGAATGACCCATATATGCACTTTATACAGAAAGCACAGAAGTGATATTGTATTAGGAATTCTTCTATTTCAAACACAACTATCATGCAATCACTATGAATCAAAATGATTTGATCTAAATGCAGCATGTAGGTGATGTATACATTTGGGGCTAATATTTTATACAATATATACAGTACCGGTATAAAAAACCGTGCAAAATAGCCCCCATTCAGTTCTGCAGCAAAGCATGTTTGTGCTGTAGCATTATTTCCTTTCAGACGTCCCTGACACAACGAAGATATTATAAGTCATTCAAAAATCAAAATCATTGACAATGTACTATTGATGTGAAATCAGCATGGATATCTCATAGACTATACGTGGGAAGATGGCAAGGTGTTTGATAATAGACAAAATCAGAATTTATTGTGTGATAAAATGTCAGTTCTGATTGCTTCTAGTGAATGTTAAAATCATGATAATGCCCACAGAAGCCCCATAGATGCGGTATGGGAACTGTGGGGATGATCTCAATACTCATGCCCACCCCATATCCACGGCAACCCTGTAGGATATAGAATATAGATGTAGAATGACAATGAATTGTGAACTACACTGTAAACTCTAGGGCACGAAATTTCGCTTGAATTAGGCACGAAATTTAGGCATCAATTCTAACCAACACAAGGCACGAGTAGGCACGAAGTTCATAGTGCCGAGTTCGTGCCCATTGATCTTCTCTTTGATTTATTTGCATAAACAGATATTTGATTTGGTGCCTATTAGTATTTAGTGGCGCCTACTGGTGCCTCGAGGCACTAGAAAGGTACTAACTAGGCGCTAACTGGCACGAAATTTCGGCACGAAATCAACTTTTCCTCCCACAGCTGTGTTGTACAGCCCGAGCGCAGCGAGGGATGGACAGATAGCTAAGGGAGGAAACGTTTATTTCTCCGCGAAAGAATGCAGCCCTTCATTTTGTGACTTAGATGTCTATTGCTTATTATTAGATTGATGGTTATACCGCGAAATCTATGAATAAGCTTATCCAGTGACTGTATCGATATCTTTGCAGTCCATGGCTACTCACAACTTGTTTACAGACGTCTATGTTTTGTCCTACATATATAGGAATATTCATTGGAAAAGTTAGCTCCGGGGGGAAAAGATAACTTTCTCAGCCCGTGGGACTGAAACGTTACTTTTTACTCTCGGCATTACCCACCCCATATCCATAAGTACCCATCCCCACTGCAACCCTGAAGAGTTTTGGAAGATTCGCAAGTAATTCGCAAGATTATCTATTAGTGTTGTCTAGTAAGTGACTGCTTACACTGTAAACTGTACGGCACTAAATTAGGCACAAAGTCGAAATTTCGTGCCAGTTAGCGCCTATTTAGTGCCTTTCTAGTGCCTCGAGGCGCCACTAGGCACCAATAGGCACCAAACCAAATATTTGTTTATCCAATGAAATCGAAGGAAAAATCAATGTGTACGAACTTGGCACTATGAACTTCGTGCCTACTCGTGCCTTGTGTTGGTTAGAATTGATGCCTAAATTTCGTGCCTAATTCAAGCGAAATTTCGTGCCCTAGAGTTTACAGTGTACAGTGATACATCACCTATCAGCGCATGCACATGATAGGAAATGACCTCCAGACATTCTATTTCATAAATTATGCTCGAATTTTAGTATTTCTCACTTAATCATAGAAAACATTGGAAATCTCATTTTTACCGAAGGCTTCAATCCATCGCATTTATCAGTAATACAAGATTGGTATTTTGCTAACAAGTTGAAGCTAAATCCTGATAAATGTAGACAGATGTTAATTCGTCGGAAAAAGAATGCCACTGTGTTGCCATATGATGGCATAGAATTGACATGTAAAATTAATATTCTTGGTGTGACTTTAACAGACAATTTGAAATGGAACGTTCATTTTGAAAACATTTTATTGTCAGTCAATCGTCGTCTACATGTGATACGCACATTGAAGCCCTATGTCTGTAAAGCAAAATTGTTTGAAGTTTTTCATAGCTGTGTTGTCTCTCTACTTATGTACGCCACTCCGCTTTTTTGCAGATTGTCATCAGAGATAAGTAATGAGATAAATAAATTTCGGAGGCGAGCGCATCGCATCATCTGTAATGAAGATTGTAAATGCCACATTATTCCTGATTTTGACAACATGCGCAAAGATCTAATTTGTAAATTTTTATTTAAGTGTCAGTCACCTGCTCACCCACTCCATGCTTTTGTGCCTGTCCGAATGACTCATTCTGGCAAATTTCGTTTGAATCCGTGTTTGACATCACGCCGACAAAACTCTTTCTTCATATGGTCATGCATGCTGGCGAACAGTGAAACAAGCTTGTAAATAGTGTTTTTCCTCTATTTTTTCTAAGATTTTTGCTTCAACAAACGGTTTTTCTATTTCATTATACTTATTGTTGTGAATTTACTTTTGTATAAATGATTGTCATTCTCTTACAATAAACGCATTACTTACTTACTTACTTTCAATTTGCTCCCGCCGGATGTGCTTTTCCTTGATCCTAGCAGACAAGAAGAGAGAGGTGATCGAGCCAGCCATCATTCTGTGAAAGTCTCATTTCGATCTCGTTCGTTACAAAAGCTCTTTTTTAGCAGTCAAACTTTCTCTCTTCTATTGTTTTAGAATATGGCGTCGAAGGGATATTTCACTCAGTTGATCTTGCAGCTAGCAATACCCGAGATTACGGAAATATTCACTTCAATGTCTACCATAACTACACAAAGATCTATTCACCTGGAGCAGTTCCGTTGTTTAAAAAGGCATTTCAAGTTATTGGAACTCTCTTAGGTGTTACGTACCCAGAGGAACAAGACAGTGTGATGAATTTGAATTCACTCGAAATGATATCGGAATCTAAATGGGATTTGACTGCTAGTGATATACAGAGAATCCCAAGATGGTATGGAAAAAAGTCATGTACAGGTAAGTGAGTTCATCCAACAAGCTATCCGAACTGCATTAGGACTTCTTACCCCGATCAGGACCGGGTAATTTTTAGCGTCGTAGGACCGGGGGGCACAATGTTCCCACCTCACATTTTCAATGTTCCGATGGATAAGGCTTTTTGAAAGTAGGGAAACTACATATTTCGAGTCTCATCTATTAAATGATAGTACCTATTCTGCATGCTTCGAAGACCCTCGTATCAAAAATTCAAATTCAAAATTTGTATTTTCATTTTTTTCATTTTTTATGAATATATGTTTTTTTGATTCTTCAGAAGTTGTTCATTGCAACTAAAGTATCACTGTAAACTGTAAAGCATTAAAAACAGCTGAAATAACCGTTAACCTTTACAGGAAATTATCTGTTAAAATTCGTTCATGAATGAAAATCGTGACATTACAGATGCTACAATACGCGTATCATAGAAAATATTCCAGTTGTATGCAAAAAAAATAAATCTGAAAAAGTCATTTATTCCCCATAGTCAGAATAAATGGAAAAAAGAAAGTTTTTATACCGTTGAGTGCGGCATAGTTAGTGATGCAAATGGAAAATTTTGAAATTTATTTTTGGTGATTGACGTTTTTTCCTTTGTTTTGGAGACTTAATATAGTCGTTTGAAAAGTATATGTAATATTCGAAGTCCGAAAACTTCTCTATCATCCCTGTATTTTAACTTTTGGTACCAACTGCACCTTTTCTATGTCTGTTTCAGATCTTTCCAAATGAATTTCAGACATCAGATGGATTTTAGATTTCGTTAGCTGAATTTCAGATATCTGTCACAAGCTCAACTTTGAAAAGATCTTTAATTCAACTGGAGATCTCCAATTCATCTGGATCATATCTGAAATTCATTTGGGCAGATCTGAAATCGATTTGGAACTATCTGAACCATCTGAACTAGAAATGGAGGATGTGTATCCTCAACGAAGATATCGGACAATGTGCCAGAAGTTTGAAGCTATCATAGATATTCTTGTACTCATCACAGATATCTTCAGTTTCCAAGTATCTCACGAGTTTACAGTCTTTAATCTTCCAATATGGTCGCTCATGAATGCTGCGTGGACTGTGTGCTTATACTTCATCACAAGTTCATCAACACATGGAGAATTTGCATCACTTTGATCAACGCTGCATAATAAAACTTAACTTTCAAGCTAACAATTAGCAAACTCCTAAATGAAGTACATTATTTTTGCTCCACATCTTTCACATTGCATGAAATTATACCCCTATTGTAAAGCAAGATTCACGTTATCCCAAACGGTGTCTGTGTGAAAATTAAAAATGATAACAATTTAGTGGACGGAAATCGTATTGCTACGATCGCTTTAATCGAAATAATGATGAAATCAAGAATTTTAGACCCAATTTATTGGTACACAGCTGCCTCGGCAGTGGAAGGGCTCAATTTATGGGGCCTATCAAAAAATCAAAACTTTCAAAATTTTCCATTATTTTCCATAATATTCCAATATTTTCCAAAATTTTCCAATTTTTTCCATAATTTTCCATGGAAAATTTTGATTCAAAATTTTTCGGAATATGTTCATCACTAGGCTAGTGGAAGACGGTAGTGTTGACACCTCGGCAATCGTTCTGGCAAAAGGTGGCAGAGCAAGTGATTCTCATTACTTTCAATACCATGGAAAAATCTCAAGCTTTGATTAATTCTTCTTATTTTAATGCATTCCTTGTCACATTTACAGGTTCGTGAATTATCGACAAATATTATTCTATGTGCTCGGTTGTCGATTCTTTGAAGCTTAGAGGCTAGCTTTTCGGGTAATTTGACAAGTGCTGGACAGCAATATTCTATTAATGATCTGATAGTTGAATCATAAATCAGGTGATGTTCAGATTGGGTAATATATAATTTCATAGCTTTCAGTGCGTGGAATTGTTGATTGATTTTTTTTACGATAGCCTCAATATGAGATGTCCAATCTAGGCGTGAGTTCAAATGCACTCCAAGAACTTTGATCGTATCATATTGTTTTATAGTCATTGGTGATGGCAAGGTTGCGTTATTACGAGTGTTTAGCACGAAACATGATTTTTCTGTATTGACTGTTAGTCCGTTTTTAGCACACCAAGTTGAGAGATGATTAACTTCGTCTGTAATGCTCGCCCTGATGCTCAGAGGGTCATCGGTGTGGAGTTTGATGATGATGGTGAAGTCATCGCCGTACTTAATTAGAGTTGAATAGTCTGAGTAACACCGGAAATCTGCAACATACCAAGAAAAGATCGTCGGGCCAAGAGCGGTACCTTGTGGAATTCCTCTTTTGACTTCGAATGGTAGCGACAAATTGTTATTGGCTTTTACGACAGATGAGCGCTGCGTGTGCTAATTTTGGGACATGCGATTAATGTATATGTTTAGGCTACAATCTTGAATTGCGTATGCATGAATATCATGGAAATATGATACAGAAAGATCATATCAATAATCAATGCTACTCTAAATGAACACCATCAATATTCTAAAAGTATTTTTAAAACAGACTTTATAGTGTTTCAAAATTATCGGTAATTTATTTTAAGTTACCTTACAGGTAATTTTCTGGAAAAATTTACCGGTAAATTACCGGTAATTTATATTCATGTCCTTCTAACTTCGAAAATAGAGCACCAATATGCTCTGAATTTAACTAGATGCATGTTTGGCTTAATCTGATTCTGGTGAAAGTTTGAATTTTCCTCAACGTCTGATTCTTTTTCATATAAATTGCGATTAAGAAATGAAAAATTGACATTTTTTAGAAGTTTGTTAATCTTTCATCCAAATAGACTTGATAATGAAAGGTTTGAAGGCAAAAAGATGGTTCTAGGCAACGTTCTATCGCAGCCTAATTCGGCCATCTGTTTTGATCCTGATTGACTGAAATTAAATTCAAGATTTTAATGGTGAGATATTGATGGAAAAGAAGTAGAAACACGACAGAATAGCAGCCTAAATGAGCAATGACATGTGACATAGTCTAACTGGGTTGCATGAAAAGACATTCGATATCTAATTTACCGATGTCATTGTTGACTGATGATCTGATATATCCTTTGTTTTCTTTTCTGTTATCATTTTACGATATTGTCACACTGTACTTATTTTTCCTTGCATAGTAATAGCTGATACAGTCTTTATTTACTTTCGGTGATGGTTCGTCTATTTACATTCATGCTTATTTCATGCAGTTACATAATGTGCTATTGTTTAGGGTGATTCATGCCATTTGCGTTACCACACTTGATTTCTATTCATGATGTCCTACAGTTGTCGACACGCGCACAATTTTGTTTTCTGTACGTGACGTCTGGTGAAATGCACTTTCGGTTTTCGCTTGCATTCTACATACATTTATTACAAAGATTAAAACGTCATACGCTAACAAATAGGTCAAATACATAATTTAAAGGCTACAGATGTCTTCAACAGTCTAATAATGTAGCATCTAATCAAACTCAATTTACTAAATAAATATTTTGGTTGACATTTCAAATGAAATTAGCTTAACATATTTCCATAAGTCGTATCAGCAAAACTACCCAAAAGTTTGGTCGAGGTTTATAATTTTTAGTGAAAAGTAAAAACACGCTTCAGACGGGCCTTCGGCGTCCTGCGCTTTCAATCGGTCGATGGTAACGGTCAAGATTCAACAGTGTGAAGTATTATTCTAAGATGTGAGTTTGAGCTGTGAAGAGAGATTGTAGTCTGGAAGTTCGTGTTTCCTTTTTATTGTACATTAGGTTTGAGAAGTGTTATTGCCTTTGCCTCTGCTATTGTTGTGTCTCGAGTACTGAACAGTTTATGAATGAAGCCGACCTGAAAGTTTCCGATAGCGCCTGTTCATCTCTGAGATGGATGTACAGCGCGCTATTATTGGTTTTATTATCAATAGCCTTCTTATGCTCCTGATGCCTCCAAAGAAGCTTAACTTGGTATTGCGTTTCAAAATTGCACAATTTTATGTTTCAGCACGTGAACTTTAAAATATTTTGTGAATTTAGAACTACAAATCTTTGATACTTGCTATAAATACAAAACTAGTTGTCAATGTAAGATGGATTATGCAATCTATGACGTAAATTTAGATACAAGGAGTAGTGTTTAAAAATTACCGGTAATTTATTCTAAGTTACCTTACCGGTAATTCATATTCATGTCCTAATAACTTCAAATACAGAACACCAATATGCTCTAAATTTAACCAAATGCAATTTTCGCTAAATCTGAGTCTGGTGAAGGTCTGAATTTAATAATAATAATAATAATAATAATAATCTTTATTTCTAGACTCACAATACAAAAGTAATTCGGTGAGTGCAATTACAAAAACACAGAGGCGCGTTGCAGGCGTATGGTCACAAGAAGTCGTTGGATTGATGCAGGGGAAACACACTGCCACACTGCCAAGCGAGTCGATCAAAACGTTGTGTGATGAGATAAAGGTCAGCAGACGGCAAGCGATGTATCGACTAGGTACAGGGCGAGCGAGGGATTGATAAGCAGTTGCAACGATGAGTGATGACTAAGCAACTATTATGTCTGATCATGACTTGAGAAATGGGAAATGCGAGAAAGCACTTAATGTAAATGAATAAAGTAAATCCATGGTAAAATATCTGTAGAATAGCAAGAAGCTGAGGTTCGTAATCAATAATACAAGGTGGGTCCTGAGGTTGAGGCGGAGAAACTAACACGATGGCGGTTAAGTATAGTTAGCAGAAGCAACAAAGCTGAAAGCAAGCCGCAAACAGGAGCTGCGCGGCAAGACGACCGCACAACAGCCTGCCTAAGTGGCAAATGAAAGTTTGAATTTTGCAAATGAATTTTGCTTAACGTCCGGTTCTTTTTTCATATAAATTGCGATTAAGAAATGAAAAATTGACATTATTTAGCAGTTTGTTAATCTTTCATCCAAAAAGACCTGATAATCGAAAGTTTGACGGCGAAAAAATGATTCTCGGCAACGCTCCATCGCAACCTAATTCGGCCACTTGTTTTTATCCTGATTGCCTACAGTTAAATTCAAGATTTGAACGGCAAAATATTGATGGAGAAGAAGAAGGGATGCTACAGAACAGCAGCCTTAATGAGCAATTATCTAACTGGATTGTTTATATATATGAAAAAGTCTAAAGACATTCGATATCTAATTTACCGATGCAATTACAATTTAGCATCGAATCAAACTCAATTTACTAAACAAATATTTTGGCTAAAATTTCGAATGAAATTAGCTCAGCATGAAATTGCGTTTCAAAATTACGCAAATTTATGTTTTGCGTACGAAATTTATAATATTTTGTGAACTATGCACTGCAAATCTTCATAGCTTTCTAAAAATCCAAACTACTTGTCAATTTAAGGAATATTATACAATCTACGTAGAAAATTTAGATAGAATGAGGTAACATTTTTTGCTTCAATAAATGAATTTTGTTCATTTTTACCTTAATTTACTATTTCCATAAACAATATTGAATCTGCCAATTTCCCCGTGTCGCTACCTAGACCCAGTGATTGATCAATACACTGAAGTTTATCGCCTACATCTGTCAAGGAATGAAAAAGCTATATTGAAATAAACGTTTTTTAACAAGTCTTTAATGAAATTTCCATGGTTTTTGTGAGGGAATTCCTTGTGAAAATCATATTTCAATTTTCGTAGCAAAACAGAATTTTACCGTCTCAAGTTACTAAACATGGTCCCTAAGCCTGCATACTGAATGAATTTGTCCAACGCATCGCAGTTTATTTATTGTTCAGGATATGAAGTGCCAATCTTCTGAAATATGGTTTATGACAGACCTCCAAGTGCAAGACGAATTCTTGCCCTGACCAACGCAAATTCAGTAGCATTTGCACCATAAACATGGAGCTTCTAAATCCTTCAATATGACATCGACAAATTGAATTAACTGATTTAGCGACTTCAGATTCATTTCAATTTCTTGATGAGGAACTTGGTTCCAAAACTTGTTCATTGTTATCGATTAACGCAATGTGACTGTCAATTAAGTAACAACATTTACTTGATTTTCACAGAATATTTGAATGTTGGTCAGTCATGTAAAACAATAAATCAATTAGCGAAATTGACCAATTATAGGCTAATGAATACGTCAAGTGATTCAGATAGAAAATAACGACGACAACAACTTCTACTGAAGTTTGAGGAACGAAACTGTCTTCAATATTTTCGTGGATAGTATACTAAGTAATTGCAAAGATATGCTACACGCCATGGCTGAACAAAGATTTAGTCGAAAGTTGACATGAAAAATTCCTGTAAACTTTGTCTCTTGCAATTCCTTTTCGGAATGATGGCTCACAGATCATCGCACCCCTGCTGCTGATGCGATATTTCTCAATCAAACCTGCATCGTGAAGGCAAGAGCAGAATTTAAGGGAACATCTGCCAAAAAGTCTGGCCTGGTATGATGCCAGCGCAGATCCAAAATGCGCGAAAAGTATGGAAATGTTATTCACGCACCAGTTTTTAAAAGAGATCCTGACCTTAAAGTGATTGACATCTTACCTTCCCCTAAATTGTACCTGATGATGGGTGTTGTAAACACCCTCTTCAGCGAAATCAAGAAAAGGTGGTCTGGTGTTGGCGAAGAGTGGGCCAAGAGATGTCACGTGGAACGTGACGGAATATACGGCCGTACATTTTGTGTATCCCAAGTACAATGACGAAATATCGAATTTCAAACAACCTTGCATCTATCTACCAGTGTGCATCACTCCCAAGATTCATGTGATGTTGTTTCATGTTCCCGAGTTTTGTCACCGAAAGGGCAAAGGATTAGGTAGGTGGAGTGAACAAGCTGATGAATTAGTTCACAGCGATTTCAACAAAACATGGTGCAAATACAAAGTTCCCATCAGCCACACGAACTATTCTGAGTGACTTCTGTGAAGTGTCTTAGGATACAATGGCAGACATTTGTATGCAGAATTTAACCTTAAGTGGCTCTTTGTTTGCCCATCCTGAGCACCATTTGTTTTTATGGCGCAACGGTTTCGGATTTTGTAAAACTTTTTGATTTTTTGCATTCATGAGTTAATGCTTATGGTGCTAGATTCCTAAGTAGTTTTGAATACATAATTCTGTATGTTCCGAGTTATTGCAGATAGTGTTTTTTTAATTAATAAATGATATGCTTTATGCAGAAAGCAGATTTTCTTTTTTGAAACATTGAATTGGGGTCCGAAATATTGAATTGAAAGCGGTTGAAGAAGTGTTTATTTTGGACTAAGTTTTTTTTGTCTATTGCGGTCGATTGCTATAATTTCTCACAATATCAAGCAGAGTAGCCACAATTATTTAGAAGTACGTCCTAAACTTCTAGCATGCATTGTAGGAAACAAAGTTTAAAGGAATTTTTCATGTCACACAATTTCTTCTTCGATCAATTTCAGTCGGCATGACATTCTTCCTATTTTTGGCGGCCATTTTGAAAAAAGGCCATCTACTATTTTTTTGAAGAACATCTTAGAGTACTTAGATGAGTTGTTGGAAGGTACCCGTAAAATGACAGTTATGGATGACATCCCTAACTTTAATGAAACAAAATGTGTGATGTATGCTGATGACATCAGTCTCATTTATAAATTTGATGACATCAAAAACTGTAAACTCCAGCCTATTGTTGATCCGCTGTCTGACTGGGTCTGCAAGGAAAGGCTTGCTATCAATGTTTGCAAAACTAAAGTTATGTTTTTATCACGGAAATCTTGTAATGCGTCCTATCCTGACATTTTTATCAATGGTGTGCCAATCGAAGTAGTTACATCTGTGAAATTTCTTGGAGTGATATTTTCGAATAACTTGCGTTGGAGCGAGCAATTTTCGTCTCTGTATGCAAAATGCTGTCGGGCCATGTCGTATGATGTTAAGAAATTAAAATCCAATGGTAATTGTAATGACGTTATCATGCAAGCATTCTTCGGCATCGTTTTTTGTCATATTGTATACTGTTGGCCTATTATGTGCGATTTAAGTAGGAAGGACTTCAAGAAACTGGAGATACTGTACAAAACGGCTTGTCGGTGGGCCAATTTGACCCACCATAATTCACTTCGTGATCTCCTTGACAGATGCTGTGTGAAGATCATTAAAAGTATTTGTATACATAAAGACTGTCATCCGTTGTCCCAATTTTTTGTTTTGCCTGACTCTAAGCATGATATCAGACATTCGCGTGCCCTTCTTCCTTTACGTCGGAACTCATCCTTGTATTAAAACTCATTTGTTCGATTTTCGTCACGTTCGTAACTTTGACACGTTGATTTTGTCAGTACCAAACAATTCTTGTATTAGTCATACCGCTTTTGTATGATAAATAAAGCATTCTATTATTCTTATTATTATTAAAAGAAGTTTGAGTGGTGGTGAACTTTCGAGTAAAACTTTGTTCAGCCATGGCGTGGCTAGGCCATCGCATCACCATGCAGAGCGCAGACATGAAAAAAAGTGAATAAAGGCATTAATAAGAAAAAAATTATAGCGATCGTCTCAACCGATGAGAAACCAGAATTAGAAGATTAGAAGAGTCTCTCTCACGGGTTTAAAAGCTGAAAATCGCTTGGATCGAATAGAGTAAACTTAGTTTGAAGTTCACATATTGTCTTGTCATGTTCCGGAGATGAGATTAAAGACTGTATCTACATGCACATGTGTTCATTCGTCTAATCAGATAAAAGAAAACATCCTTCCTCGACACGCCTCGGCGGAACTGTGATCAAGACAGAAAAATTTTAACCCTTCCAATCAACCTAGTTCCTGTAAGTATATGTTTAAGGAATACCTCCTACAATGGTCTTCAAAATTGTAACCTAGATATTCGACTTCTAGAGCAACTACAAAAATGATGCCAAAATCAATATTTATGCCGTTATTTGAGAAGGAAAATTACGGTAAATGAAACTTCATTCGTCAAAAATAACTTGTCATCCTTTGTAGATTTACTTCCTAGCTTCATTGCTTGAGTCGTGATGTCTCTGGAATAAAGATTAATTTTCATAAATAGTGTGTACCTTAGAAAGCTAATATTCATATCATACTACTTATTAGTAAATTATGAGCAATTGAAAATATAATCGAGTGTTCAAAGAATACTGATATTGTACTTAAGCAGTCTATAAACATGTTTATCTCATTTTCATGTCGTCCTATTAAATCTATACATGCAGTTTCGAAGAATGCATGACTACTATTATAACGAATAGTGACTGCGAGTAAATTACTCCCGAAATTAACTTCAATTCACCTTCTTCATTTTCCACAATGCCTCCAAAGGACTTTGAACTCTGCGTAAACAGATCCTGTGACTTCCTAACTATGATATTTCAGAGGTTTTTTCTATACTAGCAAAATTGTGGAGCAGATTGTTGCATTGGTGACTCGAAAAAGCTTTGAATTAATACGGGGCAGACATGCGAAAAACACACTTCGTTGAAGCTTTTAAACATCTTACAAAACGAAGTATTTCTGCCTCTTAAGATGAATCATTTTTCTACATGTCAGGGTTTTCAAGAAGACTGCAAAGGTCTCCTGTGTTCCTCCGGTAAGAGATAATTCTTCGGGGAATTTCCCACAAATGTAATGATGCAAAATTTGAATGATTAGGCTGACATTTGTGATTCTGTTGATCATCAGCAAGCAATGGAGATAGTGACAAATAAAGTTCTTCGAGATAAATCAATTGTTGATCATGCAGGTGCCATTTCTGATGTAGCCTGATGACAAATAAAGATTTTCTCTCTCCGTTCAATTGAAATGCTTTGAAGATTGCAGTGAATTCAACTAAAAAGAATGCTGCACTTTTATGAGCTATTACTCTGATGATGTCAACTTTACCCCCGGCTATAATAATAATAATAATAATAATGAAGTGTTTATTGAAATCACAATGAAAATCACATGTACAAAATTAATTACTAAAATCGTTCTCCAAAGAGTTGACAAAATACAATGTACAGAAAGTTATACCAATCATTTTTACATTTTAAAATTTGCTAGCTTGCATGCATACGGAAAGAAAGAAATAGATCGTCTGTAAGTTCGTGACTGTGGCAAACAGAAATGTTTGGAGTAAGGAAGTCTCGGTGGCACCAGATAATGCAATGGATGAGAAGACAGGTTTTCACATTTGAACAAAAACGAACAAATACAATTGACGCGTCTCTCTTCTATGTCAGGCATAATTTGGCAGGCACAATCTTCATCACAAATAATTTTATGAGCTCGCTTTACAACTCTTATTAAACGCGTCGTTATATGACGAGGCAATTTACCAAAAAGTGATGTGCTATAAAGCAAGATGGACATAATCATGCCATGAAAAACAACTAGTAACTTAGATTTGCTAACAAAAAGTTTCAACACTCGTAACACATGTAGTCGTCTAGATGCCGTTCGAATCACATTATCAAAATGATGACCCCATGAAAGAGTGTCATGCCACAAAACACCAAGAATGGTAACACGATTAGTGAACTCAATATTCGGATATTTGAAATCATCCATCGAATCTCTAGAGCATCTAAAAATAAGCTGTTTACATTTGTTCAAATTAAGAATCATGTCATTTGAGTCAATCCATTTCTGTATCACATTCAAATTGTTCAAATCAGACTCACGACGACATAGTTCTACAAAAGTAAGATCATCCGCAAATTTTATCAATTCAACATTTTCACCTTCCACTGATAACCCCGACAGAAAGAGAGCAAAAAGATAAGGTCCCAAAACACTGCCTTGGGGAACTCCCGAAGAGACCTCAACTAAAGGTCCCTGAATACCGTTAACATAAATACGCTGACAGCGAAGGGATAAGTAGGAAATGAGGCACTTCAAAAAGCCATTGTTCACTCCATACTTTTTCAAGGTATTCACCAGGCGATTATGCTGCACCATATCAAATGCCTTGCTCATATCTATGCATGTCATGCGAACAGCTACTGCATCTTTTGAGTCCATAAAACGTGTCACTATCAAAGATACATTTCTCTATAGACTCCAAAAAGGCCTGCGCCTCTGCTACCTTGTAGGCAATGTGTGTGAACCTTCTCGACTCTTCATTTCTGTGTGTCTGTGGCTTCTCTCCAACCCCTGCTTGACAACTCAACAATCATCAAGTATGCGGACGATATTTCACTATTGCACTTTGTGCGGCATGGTGCCGGCGACTATTTGCAGAAGGAGATGGACAACATCGTATCTTGGTCTGCGGCATCGGGTCTTCCTCTCGATATCTCAAAGTGCTGTGTGATGGACATTGTTACTAAGCAAGACCTCACTTTGAATCGAATTCTTATCGGCTCTGAAAGTATACCATCCGTTAACTCGGCCAATATTCTAGGAGTGACTTTCTCAAGTTCTCTTAGTTGGAGCGATCATATTTCCAAAATATGTCAGAGGTGCTCCAAAAGATTATTCGTTCTACGGAATCTGAGAAGAGCCAAGTGCAGACGCGACGTACTAATACATGTATACAATTCCCTGATCCGCTCAATTATGACCTATGCCTTCTCGTGTTTTGCGAATGCCAGCAAGCGTCACCTGAACCGTCTATTGCGTGTCGAAAGGAGGGCATACAGGATAAAGACCGGGTCTTCCTCCATGCCCGAAAATTACATCGATCGCAGCTGGGGATCGAATATGCAATAAACTCTTCAGCAAGATCGCCTCCAGTCAAAACCATCCATTACAAGCATTGTTCGACAAAAGGCAACCGACATCACGTAACTCCTGCCCACTCAGGAAACCGCGAGCGTTTACCAAACGTCTTGCTAATTCGTTCATTAGATTTTGCCGTTAACTTTTAAACTTTCTTCACAATATCTTGTTCTGAATTCTATGTAATGTGCGTACCGCCTTTTGTATGCCAATAAAGAATTTATTATTATTATTATTATTATACCTCCATTCAGATCGCGGGCTGGTGTGATGGGGAAAAAGAGCCGCGTTGCTCTATTTTCAATTCAATTATAAGAGTTTAATATAATTATGAATTAGTATAAAGCAGATCGCATGACAATTTAGATTTCATTACTTACCGGCGTAGCATATAACCAAATAACCGTGTATGATAGTTGTGAAGTAACACTGCACCAACAATAATTGCACTTTCTTCAAATTACAAAGTTAATAAAGTACCGGAACCGGTTAATAACACTGTGTGAATCTATTAAACTCTTATAGCCTTAAATATTCAGGCTCATGGCACGGCCAATCCATACTATATACTGTGACTGTCCAAGGCAAGAATTTCCAGTTATTTCCTCGTTGCATCCATCAAACAAGCGCTAACATCAAACAAAATTTTACTCAAAGCTTTGTCTTCATAGAAATGTGAATCAACCGCTGGAATGTGTAATAGAGTTCCTTCGATTCGCAGAAATCTATTTTTCCTCATCAAAATATAAAATATGTACTCGAAAACTAATTATTACAGTAAGATGATACAATCGATTATGCTGGAAGTACACGATAGTTTCTTCTAAAACTTTTTGGACATGTTAACAACATAATGAAGAATCAACATGTGAAATCTAATTTTATTCGGATGTGGTTATCATTGATTTCTGATAGGCAAAAAAGTTGCTAATTTTTTTGCTCAAAATACATAATTTTGGATTGTTACGTACATATCTCAAAAGTATGACGATAGAATCGTTTCATATGAATATATAAGCTATATAATGACATTAGAAGTCTATCTAAACTTTTGGAATGAAATTCGGACTTTTATTTAATGGAATATACTGAATTCAACATAGTATACCACCTATAAGTAGTATTTTGAGTAAAATTCTAATTTGCAGGGCAATAACACGATAGAATTTTCTCCAAATTCATGAGTATCCTCCTTTTAACAAGTTATGTTGATACTATGCTTCAAATACGTATTCGGATTTCATTATGACTGTCAAAATTACTCGTAAACCTAGTGAGTAGTCTGAAATGCATATAAATGTGAAATGTTTGAAAACTACACGACTGATTTTTATAAAATTTAGTGTGTGATATTCCATGACTATGACAATGTCACATGCAAAAGATAAAGTCATTCGGATTTTTTTTCATTTATTCGTAAAATATTCACATGTGTCCTCGTTGAATCCTGTGCGATTTTCAGGCTTGGTGAGAAATTTGACAAAATACAGATATCAAAATGATCACATGTACAGCTGGTACTTGAAAATTGCCGGTAAAAGATGTCAAGAACTTTATTACACGTCTACGTGATGAGCCAGCTTCAGCGAACTGTGCATTTGATGCTTCGGCTCAGTATTATTTGAAGACCTTGTCATTGAGCCACTACATCTGGTCACGCAGATTATATAGCCGAATTGAAGTTAATTTCGGGAGTAATTTACTCGCAGTCACAATTCGTTATAATAGTAGTCATGCATTCTTCGAAACTGCGTGTATAGATTTAATAGGACGACATGAAAATGAGATAAACATGTTTATAGACTGCTTAAGTACAATATCAGTATTCTTTGAACACTCGATTATATTTTCAATTGCTCATAATTTATCAATAAGTAGTATGATATGAATATTAGCTTTCTAGGGTACACACTATTTATGAAAATTAATCTTTATTCCAGAGACATACATACGAACCAAAAGTCACAAAAAATTGAACTTTTATCTGACTTATTTTAGGAGGTATGAAAAGAAATTGACAGGGATGCCCCCTGGTCCTGATTGGGTTAAGGGGCACTTTTTTCCTAAAGAATACCATAGTCAAATGGTCTTTTCAACAAAATTTCTCTGTTGTCTTGGAGCTTTGTTTTAATCAAAACCAATTTTGTTCAATTTTCATCCACATATTTTGTTCATGAATATTTCACTACTTTCTTCCATTTTAGATAAATCTTGGCAGACATACTACAAAAAATTGAAAGCATAGGGAAATGCGGACAATTTCAGAATAATTAGAAAGTAAGTCAATCAATTTAGTCTACATCATTAACCAATATTAGCTGACTAAAATGAAAATTAGGGTTATAAGCAGGCATGTGGAGTCGGAGTCCTATCAAATGATAGGTGTTGATGTCAACTTTCTCCGTCAAACAAAAGTACAGAGACAGCAGTGCATGCAAAGCTTGTAATAGTTGAGGGAATGAACCGTGATAGTGAAAAAGGATTGTCTTTTCACTCGGTGATTCAGTAGAGAAGACAAGCCTTCCTAGCCTCGATCACACCTACGCGCCAAAGGTCACATCAGAGACAAAAGTAAAATATTAGTTTGTTTGAGAACATTGCGTCTTACCCTCACGTCAATCGTGTGTGATGGGTCCTCTTAAGTGCATACTAAAGTCGAAAGTGTTCTCATATTTTTTGGAGAAGGATGGAGATTTTCCTGCCTGGTAGAGACTGGATAAAAACCGTGTCAAGCACGCACCAACAAGATGGCGGAAGCCGAGTCGCATGCATCCAACTGAAAGCAACATTTGATCAATTTTCATCGAAAATGATTGATAATTGATACAATTGATCACTAAATATAGGTTCAGGTAAGCCTATGATGATCTATGATGTAGACTAACTGTTAATTTTTCAAAAATTTTTCCACCCGGAGTCCGAGTCGGAGTCCTATCAACCCCCGGAGTCGGAGTCGGAGTCGGAGTCCTATCAAAATAATAGGACTCCGCATCCTTGGTTGTAAGCCCTGGATCACGATTTTGTAGACAGAATTAGGTCATTTTGATCAATGTGTTGTCAAAGAGACTGTGTTGTCTCAAAGACAATGTGTTTGTCTGTTAGAGACAAAAATAATGAAAACAACTCTTTATTTCAGCACATTATGTGGTACATGAATATTTGACAAGACTGCGCATTTACACAACTCATGACAGCTTAGAAAATTTCACAAGCGATTTATTATAAAATACTTGCTTCTGCTAGTAGGCTAACAATTTACGGTGGTGTCTAACAGCAATGCTGGCATTTCGTACCAAACAAAATCAGAAACAGGATGGGTCTCAGGATTGTATGAAATTTTTCGAATAAGCTGGGCACAGGTTTTGTTTAACATGCATCCGAGGGAGAGTTAGGCCTATTCCGGAGCATGACAAAATTGTGGAATTGTTCATATTTGCAGAGCTGACGTATCTTCAAGTCACAGCTGATTGGTCAGCAAAATGAAATTCGAGAATAACGAAGTTGATTAACCCTCAGAGACCTGAACTTTTTCACACCCTCTGAGACCTGAGGGGGGGTTCAGTCGACCCCTTTAACATATTCTTAGTTTACCTGCTTAAATCGATATCAAAACATTAGGAAAGTTGATTTTAAGTAAAACAATGATGTTTGCGTGTAGCAGGTCGGTATAACGAATCCCTTGAGTGACTTTCAGCCTTCTCAGTAAACACGTGCGAAAATATGGTGTTTTTGTAAGTCAACCACATTTAGTACAGCATCATTTGTACTAGGAGGCGGCTTTACGATATTTTGTGTCACCATAAAGCCTCCAGATAGTTGATTTTGATGAAATTGATTTAATTCATGCACCTAATCCTTTCCATTTGTACATTCCTTCAAATTTATCCAAAGCTATCAGAAATAGACCTAAAATGAGTCAAAATTGCTGTGCTTCTAGAACCAAAAACAGCTGTGGAGATCTCAAACTTATCATTACTGCTGTGAAAAGTTTGTCATCAATCAGTTTTTGGTGCTCAACTATGAATATAATGATAGCTTTCATTTCGGACATCGATTTATATCGAGTTGTTCATATAGGCCAACCAGTCACGCGAGATCATGTGCGAAAGCAAAATATTCACATTTTGCGATCTTCCAACACATTGCACATCTACGAGCATGATGCAAACAATGAATAAATGACTTTCACTCTTTATACACCATCGTGGACATGTTCGAAATCATTTTTCATCTAATTACAAAAAGTTCGTGATGGAATTTCTACACCCTCTGAGACCTGAGGGGGGTCCAGTGGACCCCCTTGGCCTATCTGGCATACTTCTACTGATTCAATTGAAATGAAATAACACATGCAGATTCACTGTCAGAAATGATGATTTTGTATGGGCTTGAGTGGTTGATATATCGTCAGCGTAAAAAATGAAATAGAAAAATGTGGCTCAGGGGTCCACTGGACCCCTCCTCATGTCTCTGAGGGTTAAGGCCTGCCATGCATTTTCATTGTTATTGCAGTCATGATACAGTTCTTTTGTTTGTTTATTATGGTATTATATGTTGACAAGTGCCAAAAAAAGTGCAATGTGCCAATGTGTCAATAAATGTTAACATTTATATTATAGTTTTACGTGTTATTATTTCCATGTACATGTCTCGTAGTTTCACCACCCATTTATCCATTTCAATAAAGTAGCTGTCAGAAAGACAGTCTATTGCCCCAATAGTCAGCCCATTTAACAGAATAAGACACCGATGTGTCCAGGGATTGCACCGGGTCAAGATTCGGATCCGGCGGATCTGGGTGCAAATATCCGGGATCCGGTGTGATATCCGCCCGGCCGGATCCAGCGAAGAGCGTTGAAGATAAAATGTTGATGGTCATTAATGCTGCGGAAAATCCTATTTAACGATTGAAGTTATAGAACCTCAAACTAGCTTTTCTCGTTACTCACTTAGAGTTGGGAGTGGCTGTCAAGAATGTGAATATAAATATGATTAGAAATGTTTTATCCAGAAATATCTGTAGCTCGGTATTGAATGACCATCAAATACGGTTTCATGCTTTGTTCATTCTAATTGTCATGTTATCGTTGCAAGCTTGTAGCCACTGCACCCACTTTGCTAATCCACACAAAGGAATGAATGGACATCCATGAATTTCAAAGTCAATGACATGATGTAAGATCCATTGTGATTCTCCAGACTACCTTCAACTGCCTTACTATATACTTACAATGAACAATAGCTGCAATTATTAATAAGTTTATAATAGTGGGACATATGCTTACTACCTTAAAAAAGCACAAATAAAAACAAGTTTGCTGTCTTTCCTTTCTTTTAATTAAATACACGTGCTTATCACTATTGAAATTGACCTGGATTAATCTCTTTTTTGATTGACAATCATGGTAAATACACTAGACGAAATGACTTACTAAGTCTTATATTTTGCAAAATAAGATCTTTTCAGATCTTACCAGCTGATAATTGAAATTAAAAAAAGTGAACTGATTTCAGTGCGAAGATCAAACGATATCAGTGGTTGTAGTTGTTAAATGATCTTGCTGGAACATCAGTGCACTGAATATATGTAGACAAAACGCAAAATATAAGACTTTTTCTACTCAAAAGATTTCTAAAAATTATAAATAAGATCTTATCGGATTTGCTAATAAGACTCAGCACGACTGGTACTTTCTGGTCAGAACTTGTAAGATTTCCTTAGTAAGATTAAGTAAGTCATTTCGTCTAGTGATGCACTTAATTAATGTATAAATTCAGTTTTAGTTATCATGTCTTAAGAAAGAGTACACATTTATCCACGCTCGGTCTCAGATTGTATTACCGTTATTTTAAATACTTGCAATCATCCATTGATATTTAGTAATGATGTTTCACAAAAATGATATAAAAACAACTGAGAACCAGAGTGACAACTACAGTTGGCAATAGCAAAATCCTAGGATTTCATTATCACTTCATTAAGATGTATCATGAAACGCATAATTTGAAATTAATCTCAGAAACCAGAATATTCAATATTTCATGATGATAAAAAAAGAATTACATGCAATTTTATCACTTTTGATCATAGGATCCGGTATCCGCCCGGGTACCCGTGTCTAGGATCTGCGTGCGTGAAAAAAACCGGGTATTTACTATCCCTAGATGTGTCATTCACTAGACACCAATACTTCCTGTCCAATATCCAACATCCTGTCAAATGTCAATGAATCTGATGCATTAGATACACACTTTTTCAATTAGCAAATCAGCGATTCGGGCAGTGGTGTCGCATGAAATGTCGAATTTCTGTCCGCTGTAGTAGAAATTCTCCATAAACTTGCAATCATAATCATGAAAATGACAAATCTCATTTTTACTTTCTAAATGACTGTTGGATATCAAAGTTATCAAGTGTTACGTGAAGCCTCATAAAAAATAGAAAGCGATTGGCTTTCCTATTGCATTATCTTCAACATCCAATGGGAAAGCCAATTGCTTTCGTAGTGTATAAGCACAAACAATTGCTCTTTTGTACATCGCACTCGTAGATAGCTTTGGTATTGCACAGTTTGCAGCGTAGATGAATTCGCTATTGACTGTGTGATTGAATTCGCTATTATAGTGATGTGCGTTTAGATAAATTTCTTAACCGCAACCAACCGTCACATATCCGACTGTTGATCGCTTGAACGCATAGGCTCGTTGAATCAATAGCGTATATCAGTTGCCTGCTGGTCAACTTTAAGACATCATTCAATTGTCACTCATTTAAAATGTCAGAAGTAGAACAAATAAGAACAAAATATATTATTCCAATTCAAAATGTAACCGTGATTGACCGTAATTGCTGATCATGCTAGCCGTAACCGACCATTAACCGCGGTTATAACCACACAACACTAGTGCAAGACACTCAACTACAGTAACCTCCATGCTTCACAGATAATCACAGATAGTATGTCATAAAGTTAGGGATCACTAACCAGACTGAGTTCACAGTCCTTCTGTGAGTACCCCAGTAGGTTAGTGATACAGTCACAGATTTCTTGCCGACACTGTGAACCGCTGGATGCGAAAATCACATAGAAACATATACCAAAATCACATACAATTTGAAACTAACATCTGATACGAGATTCTCATATGTTTACAGAGATCTGGTATGTTTTTCATACGAAATCTCACTTACTTTCGTATGTGATTGGTATGTAGCGATACGAACTATTCTATCTGTGATTGGCTGTTTTACAATGAAATACGAGTTGTTTGTATGTTTTATATACGAGGCTCGATGCAAATTGGTCCTCATTCGTATCTGTTTCGTATGAAAGAAAAGCTTTAAGTCACATGACAAAAAATAAGTTATATTACATAGTACTATCAAATAGCTCTTTTTCAGTAATACCAGTCGTGAATATTTCTTTGTGAATGTGTGGTATTTAACTAGATTAAATTTAATGTGAAATTGAGGCCTTATGTCATTGTTGCTACTTGTCTTATGACATTCACAAGTTTCATAATTAGCTCATTTCCATGCACTAAGTTGATAAACACTCTTCAATAAAACGATAATTTTCGAGCCATCATGTTGACTTATATATCTCAAACATAACTATTTTTGTGTTCATGAATTATAATGTGTTTTTATTTCGGATTGACAATATGCTTAGTTCCAAAATTACATAATGCATAATTGTTGATGGTTAAATACTTATTGATTATTTTTCAAATGACTTAGGCTTGCATGTATTAAAATCGAATTCAGTATTGTAAGTTTAGCTATTCAATGTCATTATCTTACTACTTACAAAACAGTGGTAACATTAAAGAGATCATTATTGACAAAAGGCCTAAAATCAACATATATTAGAAATCATTGATGCTTTCCTTTAACATTTTGCTGGTATGGCTTTAGTATGTAAAGCATACCACACTTGAAATAACATACGAAAGCATACAAATATATACCAAGAGAATACAGAAGTATACCAAAAAATTTTTTGGTATGCATCCTTCGTATGTGATTGGTATTGAGCGATTTACAGTGTAACCGTGTTTCTGTGCGGTCGCCCGTGATTAAATAAAAAGCAATCCTCAGATTCTATCAACTTAAACAATGGAAATTCCTTGGTAGCCGCAGACACCGCACTTCGTCCTGCAGTGACTTGTCCGCACGACACTGAAGGACTGCATGCAATCTGAGGACCCGACATTAAGTATCTCACGTAGAACTTCATATGGAAGAAGATAATATGGAATTTGACTCGCTTAAAACACAAGTGATAAAAGTGTACTAAAGAATGAATCAGACTGTGACTAGCAACTTCTTTTAGGTTTCCCATTTTATGTTGCTGTGAGCTTTATACATTTTCTAGCTCATTTTATCAGCTCGAAGCTTAACTTGTAGAGAACTGGAAATGAATGGACTTTCGTGTTTGGATAAATTCGCCAGAACTTAAATGAATCTCTGTGCTACCTGATCAGCTACATTCTGATAGCGAGCAGATCCAGACTTCTACAGGATTATATCAATCAATCATTATCACAGAATTAGACTGTTTAACTGTTTCAGGTTACTAGAAGTGAATTAGACTAATTCAAAATGGACGGCATATTGAGGAACTTAATGAGCGGCCAAAAAGGAATTCCTAATACCTTACGACAATAGGAAAAACAGTCGTGCGTGGCTTGCGGATTGCTGTAAATTCCTCCAAAATGCTAGAATGCGATGAATGGTAGTGTGACCGAACGATGAACTCGATGTGTATGACACGCACGCCGCCGACTGCAGCTGTCTGAGGCTCACTGCTTATTCAGTGATGACTTACGAGTATTGTTCAACTGTAGATTGTTTGTGGTTCTCCAAAGCTGTGCGTCAACAGAGGCCCACAATAATATCTGATAGTCTATGTGAGATCGGCAGGCAAAGACAGATGTCGATATCTAAATCTATTAGATGCCCATAGTGCGTTCGATAATAGTTATACAGGTACTCCATCCGTACTTCATTCAAAGATATACCATTTTCAGTGGATGTCTACATGTCTTTTTGAATGCTATAACCTCGCATTTTCCGTGCAGTATAATGAAAACCAGTTCGGTATAACTTACACCAAGTAAAAACAAAATATATCTATGATGTATTGCTCACAGTGAGTTCAGTAATGGTATGAGCATAGAAATATGTATAGTTCATTTGCCAACATGACAAAACATAACATTAAGATAACAATGTGTCATACGCCTATTGGATCAAAATATCAATTTCTGTATATGAAATGTACAATTATTGTAAATGTTGTGTCCTGGGAGGAGCTCCGGAATCTGAATGTTTGTGACACTTTCAGAATGTGATGATTCAACTTCATCAGACGGAATACGTCCTATCACATTATTATCTGACGCCAGTAAAGGCGGATTGAGCATGTGAGAAGCGTTATAGTCATCTTCTCTGCTCCTCTTGTACGCTTCCAGTCCTTTTGAAGAGCGGTTTCCTAATCTTTTCTCTATCATTTTGTCGTCAGCACACTTTTCCATTAGTCTAGCGCCACAGGTTGCTTTCCCAGAATGACTTGTAAATCTTCCTTCCAGATCGGCCCTTGCTGCAAGTATTGACATAATCTTCCCAAGTTTATTAACACCGACTCTTTGTGTCCCGAAACGAATGGAATTCATGATATTCGGCAGTGTCTTTACATAAAATCGGCCATTGCTTTTACCTAAAGCTGCAAAATATTCTTGGTATAATGAAATAATAGACTTTTTGCCTTCAGTGTCGAAATGACGAATGATTTTTGGTTCGACATTTCGTTGCTGTAGTCCTCAATTCGAGTTCTTCCTGATTCGTGAGGTATATTCTATATATTTTCTACCTTGATTATCGCTTCCTAAACTAAAGTCATTAACCTCAATCCGTGATGTTCTTCTCTTCCACAAAGCCCAAACAATTTTGAGTTATAGAAATATAGAGTGTACTGTAGTGTTTCACTTGAGTCATTACCCAAAACACCTTTTCTCCACATCAATATTTCTTCGGATTCCGTGAAAATATCCGATTATTCAGTTCCTATTCCTATTCCCCGAAAAGTAAATCTTTCATCTTTCCATCCAAAGCGTTTGTAAAGTAGAAAAATCTGCCATTCTTTTCATCAAGAATATTTTTATCAAAAATGCCATTATTTCGCAAATGCCTCAAAAGACCGCATGCAATCAAATATAATGATTTTGCTGGATATTCACTCTTGTTCTTTTGCCTGGCCTCTGAAATGAATCTTGCCAGCCAGCTATTTAGTTCATTATCGCTCATTTCAAGTAAATCTGGTATCATTTCCGGTCTTTCTTTCCTCCAGTCGTTGAATACACTCATTGCCCATCGTGTACTTTTCTCCGTGTTCTTCGATTTGATTGAAATGAATCATTTCATTTATTTCTTCATCTGTTTTCATTGCAAATCTTCTTCTTGAATTTTCAGATTCCATTTCATCGAAAAGCTGGCTTATGTTGACATTCATCTTATTATATTTATAACATAAAAAGGAATAGGTTATACTGCACTGATTTGAATTTCATTGACAGAGATATCACATCATTGAATCCTGAAAATGGTATGACACAGATATATCACTCCTTGATTAGGTATATCAAATTTTATTTACAGGTTGAATGACAGCATTATCTTCTAACCTAGTGCTATGTTTTTCCAGTCGCCAGCCGTCGGGAAAATTTATCCTGACGTCTGGGGCAGGCAGGATGAAATTTCAATAGATATATGGGATCTATAATTAATTAGATTAAGGCGCATGGTGACATAGAGATTAGAAGATAAGTGATTTTATTTTTCACCGTGCGTATAATGTAGATATCCTGTCACTTTGTTTTACCTGTAAAGCAGATTACTGCACGGGCGTGCAGTAATATTTTCATTATTGCACTGGTTGAATTATAGATTTCTATATAGATATATGCGATTGAATGATATAAAACCCGCTTATTATTTCACCATAGAATTAGATTAATCATAATGGTCATGATATCGGTGAAAAATAAAATTACCTACACAACTCGTGCAAAGATATCCATCTTTTGATTTCTCCTCGCCCTTCGGGCTCGTGCATAGATATGTTGACCTCGAAGAAAGCCATAAAGATGGATATTTTGCACTAGTTGCGTAAATAACTATTATGCACTCGTTTTATAGATATACACAGTAATATTGCTAATATACAGTAATATTAGCAATATTCTAAAATCCTATTAATAGAATGAAGATATTAGTGAACATTTTTTCTCTGTTTGAGAATCACACTTATGGGACAGCACATACAGACTTTGCGCAGTGAATTCAATAATTTCTTCAACATAAAATATTGGAGAAAAATATCAATGATGCGAATAATAAAATGCAGATTTAGAGCAAAAGTCAAAGTTAATTGCCTTAAGTATAAATGGATATTTCTATAATCTTCTTGTATTTTCAGATCACAGAACCAGTTCGTAGAGCTGACTTCATCTTCAGAAAAGAACTCGTCAGATTGAAAAGAGACAAAACTGCTGTCTTAACTAAGTTTGTTTGCAATTTTTCTTAGAGTTGATGTAATACGTTTTCATCCAAAAATATACATTTGGTGTCCGTCATTCAAAATGAAGTTTTTGATCAAAGCAGACCATTACTTCGGATGCTTACCAGAATGAGTGAATTTCTCTTCCTCCGTGTGCAAGATAGATGGTCTGGTAAGGAAAGTATGAGCCACGCAGTGGCGAAGATCGTCCAGGTGTACAATAGCCATTCTGTTGTAGGTGGCACTACGTTTCAGCCAGTGTTGTTCGCGTCAATTGCCAAATTATTGACGCCGTCAACCAATCCTGAAATTGACGGCGTCAATTTTGCATCATGCTTCATAATCTGTTTTGAAACTCAATCGGTAAATAGACTTTGTCGCTGTGAATACTTTTAAAGTAGACCTGAAGATCTCTCCTTTCGACACTCCGCACGGAACGTCGACAGATCCAAAAGGGAATTAGGAATTAGCTGTCTTGCAGGCTATACAGTGCCAAATAAAGCCATCTTCGACTTCAACGGCACAGTCATCTTCTGCAGTAATGAAACTTTGTCTAAGTTTGGCGATGAGACCTCAAGTTAGTTTGTTTGTGTTGGAATCTTCATTGTTCTTTATTAAGCAAATCGAGTAACGACTAGGGCAGACGAAGATTAGAAAGATTAGACTATAGCGTTTATTATTGTACAGTCGTACTGCACTGGTCACAGCTTTATCGTTGAGTTCATATTTTTCTCTAAATATTTGCAGTTTACAAAGCATCTGCAAAAGAGGACAGTACTTTATTTAGTCTGAAAGATGAAGCAAATAAACTGATGCGATCCTGCGTTGTGTACAACTTTGAATGTCGGGTTGATCCTGATACTCAATACTTGGGGCAAGCGAAATGCAGATTTCATCAAATATGAAAAGAACATACAAAAGGTAACTCAGCCGTAAGTACCCATCTGAACATATGTCCAAACTGTAGTAATGACACTAATAATTGTTTTTCTGTTAAATTTAGGGGACGTGGTGAATTTGAAAGAAGTTTGTTAATAAATGATGAAACTCCGAGACTGAATCAAATTCTGGGTCTTAATGATAAATCTCTTTTCTTAAAAGCATTCGAATCACAGAATTAGACAGGTCGTCTCTCCTTCTGTTTAACTAGAAAGGAAACATTGGAACATGTAACGTTAATGAAGTGGATCAAACTGTTGACATAGCACCGTAGCAATCGAATAATGAGCAGCAGTGACTTTTATCAACTGGATCACACAGCAGAGAGACACAGTAGATGTCAATTTCTACAGAGAAGTTTGTTAACGTTTTTCGTGTACCTGCTAACTTTTTTGATAATGATCGGAGGACCAAACATTATCGAGAAAACTTTTGCGCAATGATCTAAATTCATTGAATCTGAACGAGTCGTGGCGATCGGAGCATTTTGAAGGAATTTACAGCACTCCGCGAGCGGCGCACGACTATTTTTCCTATCTCTGCAAGGTATTGAAAGTTCCTTTTTTGCACACTTAGTAAGTTCATGCCGTCGTTTTGAATCAGTTTGCACTTCTAGCAAAGTGATTCGAATAATTGTTTTTGATTATTGTTATTGCTTTCCATGAATCGTTGTTTCTCATTGTCAGCGTATTAACTTGCTATAACAAGGTAACTGTTTCACATAACTGCCTACTGATTGGTGTCAAATATTTCCTCAGAGACGCTAGTGTAGCGTGACTCCACGTGAGCCTATAATTAGCACAGCCAAATCAACAGCTAACAAGGAACCTGTGCCCAATCATGGATTCCTTAATAGTAGTGGCCGGGATGGGAAACTTGAAATTAGGGAAATACGGAAGAAGGGTCACTACCGCTCCCTCGCTAAAGGTGTGGATGGTAGCACGCAGTTGATATTTGACATGCATAAGTACATAATCGCCTTTTTTTGTAATCATGTGCACTGTCTGCCTTGAGAGAACAAGCACATTGTTCGCATCACTACCTTTATATTATCAATACCACGAATATAATAACTAAAAATTCATAGCTAATAGTTTATTAGCATTAAATGGACCTTCATCTCAAGAGGATAAACGTGTCTAAATTTTGCAGGATCAATTTCAAATTATAATAGCAATACATTCTTTTATCCTTGGCTATCGATAAAAATGAAAACAATCAGAATCATAAAAGAAATCGCTTAGTGAATTGAAAAAGTGAATCCAACACAACGGAATTGACAATTGATATGTCATACAAAGTTATCTATTATCAGTGTTGTCAACTGACTTTTCAAGAAACTCAGTTAAAACTAGGTTAACCAAGTTTACCAGAAATTAACCAAGTTAAGTTAAACTCGGTATACTGAGTTTTTCAAAAAAAACTCGGTTATAACTCAGTAAAATAATTCGCTAAAACTCAGTTAACTCAGTTACATAAAAATCCATGTAAAACTGTCAGTATATGCATAGGCCGTCTGAATTTGATTCTGAAAAATTGCATGTTATAAGCGCTCCAGTCAATAACTTTTTCATGAAAGTTTGGGCGTATTCACAGGCAGTTGTAGTCTAAGCATAAAAGCAAAATGATAAGATACGCAATAGGTAGATGAAAAGAGAAAAGTAAAGATGGAAACTTAGAAAATGAAAGCATTATCTTGCAAGGTTTAAGAACGTAACAAAAGAGCTGATCTAAATTCGCACAAAAATATATGACTAGAATGACTGCTACTTATAAAAGTAACCAATGTGTAGACTTTCTATGGAAGGATGAGTCTGTATGTATATACAAAAAAGATCTGTTTTAGCAGGCATAAGCCTGCTACAGCCTATATACCTAAACTAAGCTGTATAGCTTCAAAGTTGCGGTACATGATTTTGTCTATAATTGAGATCTAAACTTCATTACTTGTTGTAGCTAAGTTACAGCATCTTCCAGTATAAGCAAAATTATCTTGATAATATCTAAAAGGGACATTCAGTAATTAATTGCTCAGCTTATCTCAACTTTGGTCTCGCGCATTTTTTACTCATCCCTGCCCAACCCAAGGCACGAAGCCATGCTAGAAGCTAGGGATAGGACAGCGCGGCCGTTAGCCAACTGAGCTATCCCACCACCCAGTATGAACAATACACAAGCTAAAATAATCCTACGGAATGCACCAATGTAAATGAAGATGCTTTAAAAAATAAATTAGACATAAAATAATTCGACAAAACCATTTTCTATTCTTCTTCTGTTTCCTACCATAGCAGTTCCTAAAATCCGTATTCATACATCCAAGTGATTACATTTGCATCACTGCTATAACAGTTTATCAGAGAAGCGGTTTTTCTTTATATTTAGACTACGAAGCAAGCATAATATCATATAGAAAAACAATACAAAATGTCACGCATTAGTATTACTTTGAACTGTGACATAAATCATCAATTACGTTTCCATGATAATGCGATTGAAGCAAGACCATATTTATCACAACAAATACCTTCAAAAACAAAAGCCGGATAGAACAAATAAGGGAAGTTCAGAAGAAAGTTTTATTGTGTCGCAACATGACAAATGCCTCCAATAATTCTAACTTTACTGCACCTCTTCGAGCTTTGGAAGATGCCACAGACACAGACACATCCTCATATTCATTGCATTACTTTTGTTGTGCAAAAATATATTTAATTCATGCCTAGAAAATTTTTTAAAAAACATTTTATGCGATAGGTAAATTGTGACAAGCTTCACAAAATCAAGTTTATGTAGCCTAAATATTTATAACCAGCGAACTTATTTCGCCTTGTTCGAATATTACCTTGTTGCTGTTTTCTTGAACTGTTAGAATCCTCGCGTTCAATAATGAAGTCGTCGTTTCTAAAACGTTTGGAGCACAAAAAAGCATTCTTTGCTTTATCCCGCGTGAATCCGTCATCTTGATGACGTACTCTTCGGTACAATTCATTAAAACGTCGCTCTTTCGAAGTTTATGAAGTTGAAGAGAAACTCCAGGAGACTGATGTCGCAGAACACTTTTATAAAAAAAATTGCAATTCGGAGCTGAGCACAGTTAGGCGTCGTCAAACCTTCACATACGCGAAGTATAGGGCCTAAAATGTAACTAAGGAAAGGAAGGCATGTAAAGTTGTAAACGTATATCTTATCGACTTTTCGTCTTATAATTCCTAATGAAGTTAAAGCTTTCAAAAGTCAAAAGTCAAAAGTCAAAAGTCAAAAATGTTTATTTCCAAGAACATTGGAAAACAGGAGCATGTGTGCTCACATACATAAAAAACATAGTTTGATGGCAGAAAACAGCGTGCGGTCGGTGTTGTTAAAATATATTCTGAACAGGAAGGAGAGGAGAATTGACGAAAATAAATTTCCAGATTTCATATTTATTGATTAGTGATTTCCTTAGTTATCGTTCGCAAGTCGTTTGCTTTTTTGAGAAACCTCGCGATGGATTTTACCAGTTTTGGAGTTAAAATATTCATCAATTTATTGAATTCTGTTGTATTGCTACAGTTGCATAACAAAGGCGCTGTTTCTTGTCGTAAATTTTGATATAGTGAGCATTCTATCATGAAATGATACAGAGTCTCCACTTTCGAATTATCACATAGCTCACATAAACGCTCTTCATATCGCAGTCGATTTCCGTAACTGCCAGTTACGAAATCTAATTTATGATTTTTTGTTCGAAATTTTAATAATATATTGATGTCATTGTATTCAATATCAAAATTCAGATATGATTTCATAGTATTCTCAAAACCACATAATTCTAAATAATTCAGGCCAGAATGACTATCTTTTGCTGTAGATATCCATTTTTCTCTAATGTAATGGGTCACTCGATTTTTTGCAATTCTCAAATATTTTCCTTTGTCAGCCGTTACCTGTTCGTCCCATAGATTTGTCAGGCTGAGTTTTGTAAGTAACTGCCTTATTCGCCAGCACCAAGTATATCTACTATCATGACCATCTGAAGTCATATTGAGATATATTGCATCATATACTTCTCTTATCAAACTTCTTTCATTTCTCGTAATTATTTTTATCCAATAACACATAGCTGCCTTCGAGAAATGAGCATCCATAGGACATATTCCAAATTCACCAATGAGACAATAATTGGGTGTAGTCTGCTTTAGATGGTAATATCTTTTGTAAAATTGATATTGAATTTGATCTAAACTTTTTAAATTATTAAAGAAACAGAATTCGGCACAGTACTTCATTTTTGATAACGTAAGCATCTCAAATGTATTCTTTAAAATATCTCCAGTAACTTGTCCAAACTCTTTTAGCTGTTTAGCTGCTAGATAAGAGGCTTGCTTTCCCTTAGTTGTCAATTGTTCCAAATGAATTTTGTTACTTTTTGATATCCACATTCCTAAATACTTATATTTGTCAACTACTTCTATGGATGTCAATTTTTCATCAAGAACGATGTCAATTCTGTCTATTTTAGTAGCTATATTGTGAGTCATGATTTTAGTCTTATCATAATTAATGCTAAGGCCATTATGTGTACAATATTTGTAAAGAAATTTAAATTGACTTTTCAAACCATGCATGCTTTCGCTCATGAGCAATATGTCATCCGCATATATGACTGATGACATTTCCAAATCAAATAGTCTTACTGGATCAATTGTGTCTTTGTTATCATTTAAGATATCAATAAAGTCATTTATGTAAATACTGAATAAAGTTGGTGATAGAACATCTCCCTGTGGAATACCATTTTCAAGTTTAAAGGATTGTGTTTCTTTGCCACAATGTAAAATTTTGTATTCTTTATTGATAATGGTGCTTATGATCAATGACAAAATTTTACTTTCGGGCATCAAACTTTTTAACTTATCAGTCAATCTTCTTTTCGGAATGGAATCAAAAGCCTTCGACAAATCAACGAAACATAGAAATAATGGTTGTTTTATATTCTTATAAATTTGCATAATTTCCTTGATAATCAGCACGTTATCCAATGCGGAACTTCCCTTTTTAAAACCGGTTTGGTTCTTCTTAATAACGTTATTTTCCATTAACCAATTGTTGAGTCGCATATTTATAATTCTCGTCAGAATCTTCTCTATGCAGGATGATAGGTTGATATATCGATATGAATTTGGATCAGCTCTATTTCCTTTTTTGAATATTGGTGTAATCCAACTACTTCTCCAAGGAATTTCATCAGCATCATTCAGTACATAGCTATACAGCGTTTCTAGAGTATCAATTGTCTCGTCTTCGCATATCTTTAATGCTTCATAAGTTATTCTGTCAGGGCCACTTGTTTTCTGTGACTTGGATTCTTTAAGAGCATTTACAATTTCAGTTTTTGTAATTCTATTATTCAGATTATCAGCATTTACTTGGCCTTGCAATATTTTTGGTAAACTGTTGTAAGACAAACATGTACTACTTGATACCTTTAAGTCATTAGCTACAATGTAGGAATAAAAATCTGAAGCCTTTAATACACATTTGCGGTTAGTTTTTTTAACAGTTTTATTTTCATTTATCAGTTGCCAATATTCTCTATGATCATTATTTTTTCTTGCATTTCTTAAATTTCTTAATTTCTTTATCTTTTCCAATCTTCTATCCGCTTTCACTTTTCTATTTAAGATTCTTTTACTTTCCATTAGTCTACATAAATTTTCAGCTGTTGGGAATTTTTTCCATTGAGAAACATTCTTCCTATAACATTTTCTAAACTTTCGTGTTTCACTTGAAAGAACAACTTTTCGAATTGGTTTTTGACATTTTTTATGCAAATCGAATTAATTTTGCTTAGTTCATTATAAATATTTTCAACCGACAGATCATTTTTCAAAATTTGTTTGTTTAGACCTTTACATCTTTCAATAAACTTTTTATGGTTAAAGCTATTTTTCATATCGCTTTTCCATTTATGAGGTTTGATTACTTTGGTATGATGGCAATCCTGATCAGGTTGATGATTTTGTTTCTCAAATTCTGATATCAATTTTATTTTTAATTCTATTATCATTGGAGAGTGATCCGTATATGGAACCGGTTCCATTATTTGAAAGGAATTAAGATTATTTACCATTGATTCCGATATAAGAAGAAAGTCAATTACTGATTTACGTATCTCGTCATTTTGAGTTCTATAATAAGTGCATCTACCCTCAGAATTATTTTCTAACCTACCATTCGCAATTATCAAAGAAGTTTCATTACAAAAGTTAATTAAATGTCGGCCCATTGGATTTATCAAAACGTCATCTGACTTTCTTTCTGGAAGTGTACAAGTGACATAGTTTGTTTCATTGCCAATACGACCATTGAAATCCCCGATCATTATTATGTTTTCCATTCTAAATTGGATCATGTATTGCTTAATATTTTCATATATTTCTCTGTCTTTGTATTTTGAATCTCGGTTATCTACATAACAAACAATCAGGAATATATGTTCTAAATTATTCCAATGAGTAGCCTACTTTTTAATTTGAGTATTTGGAGATTTCCTTTTTCTTTAATCAAACTTTCAATATCTAGCATTGAAATATCATCAGTTTCTTTTATATATATCGAGACACCTTTTATATTTCTCCCGCGATTGATGTTTCTATTGGCTATTGTATGAAGACCGTAGCAATTTTTAAGCACCGGTTGAGCTTGGATAAGAGTCAAATGTGTTTCTGTTAGACATATGATATTAGCTTCCTGAATATCATGTAAAAAATCCTCATTTTTTATTTTATCCTCATTTAATCCATTAATATTGACATAGAATAATTCTATATTAGCATGCTTTGTCTGTTTCTTTTCAGCATCAGTTTTTTCCTCCTCTCCTTCTTTCACTTCATCAAAAATAACGGTTATTATTGTAATTAGAACGTGTTGAATGATTTGTGTAGCTGTTATCGTTTGTTCTATAATGAGTGTTTTGTTGTTGATATTGGTTAGGCGACAATGGTCTTATTCTTTCTTCAGGAAATTGATCATTTTCTCTTCGATAATTTCTGCTCTCATAAAATTGATGTTGTCGTCTTCCGTGTGGTCTTTGATCATGATATGGATTTCTTGGGTATCTTCTTTCGTTAGCCCACTCATAATTTCCATCGTGTCGGAAATTTCTCCACTGTCTTCTATATGGCATTGTTCTTCTATGAGTATGCTGTCCAGGATATCTTCTTGGTTGTGGTCTCATGTTGTAGTTGTTGTTAAACCAGCAATTCCACGAGAGGTGCCCACGTCTACCGCAAATGTAACATGACTTGAATTTCAAAGAACTTTGGTGTTGAGGCGGTCTTTGATGAGATGACCGTTGATGCAAACGTTGAACTTCCTGCTGGTTAACTCGATCTGCTTCAATAGGACGTTGTTCTGCTTGCGGAGATTGGCTTGATGTTGTATTTATTGGTATGAATTTAGGGAAACTGGACTTTGGTGGGCTTACTCGTACCGTTCTGAAGCGTTCTTCGCGTATTGCGTTAACCGTTGAATGAATTTCATTGATGTTGTCGCCCATTTTTCTTATTTTCATATTGATTTGCTTCAAGTAATATTCTGTGTCTTCAACGTCATCGTCTTCTTCATTTGTACAATCTTCTTCGTCAGAGTCTTCGCTTCCATTGTCTTTCTTTTCTTGGCTTTTATTTGCTTCTATCCTTCTCGCATCGATTTCCGCCAACCGCATCTGTATGATTTCTGCTTGTAAGTTTCTAATTTCTTCATCCTTTTTCTTCATTTCTTGTTCATAAGTATTGATTGATGTCAGCAAATCTTCTCTTTCTCGATGATGTCTTTGCTTCATTCTATCGAATTCGGCTTCACAATCTAGTTCTTCTTTGCTTTGTTGATTTTGATGTGATTCATTTTGTTTCGCTATGTTCTGGATGTCAGTAGGATAAATTTTGAACATACAAGTGTCACAAGTATATATCCGTTTTGTTTTTATATACTTAATAAATTCATACGATGGCAGTTTCGTACAATAGGAATGGAAGAGCAAATCACACTTTTCACAAGTCACATGAATGTCCAATTCCGAAATAGAATCTCTGCAAACCCCACATTGGCGATCGCTAGGTTTTGACGGAGACACTGGTTGCAACATAATCATTATGAAATTTCACAAAAGTTAGCGGAAAGATGAGATTTCTATGTACAATAACAATAAAATATGGCAAAGTCGAACAGTTTGATGTCTTACCTACTGTCTAGGTAAATCAATACGAAGTTGAATAGAAAGTCTTCGGACAGTTGGAGTGAAATTGTTGCTTCACAAAGGCAGTGAAGTCAGCTCACCAAAATCAACACAATAGGGGTTCTCTACTATATAAAAAAATTGCTACAAAAAAGGAAATAATCAGAAAACAACAGCAAAACTAGCACCAAAAGACTGCAAACACAATAAGGACTACTACGATATCAAAAACTAAGGGAAACGATTACTTAAAACTTTGATTACAGTGAAAATTCGACAATAGACGAGAGCTATAGAAAATACGAGCGCACGCTAACACGCTAACAATGTGTTAAAAAACATCTAAACATATTCAACCGTAATATGTTGTAGAACGGGAACATTGTTTATTTATTTTGCTTGTTCCTCCCTTTGATTTGGCCACTGACCAACAGGCTATAGGTTTCAATGTTTATCACTTGGTCAGAGGTTCTCTCTGTTTCGCGATAACGCACAGGTTTGAGGGAAAATCTGCTTCTCCAAAAGTGACCCTTCTTCCGTATAGCCGCGATGAGGGAAATTTCACAGTTTCCCATCCCGGCCACTACTATAAAGGAATCCATGGTCCAATGGCCAACTTTCTCTACTAGTGCAGGTGCGCGATATCTATTTCAGCGCTAAATTAGGGAAGTAACTGTCTCCATAACTAAAAATCCTCTTCGGTCACTTTACAGAAAACCAACTATTGCATCCCGTCCCTTTTTCAATATTGTTATCGTACCACCTACAACAAGTCCAGATGTCGAATACATGTATAATGTAGCGTTTTCTGAATTCTGTCCCTGATTCTGTGTTCGGCTTGATTTGCATAATACCGCAAGTTTTCTTATATCAGGAGAAGTATCCTCACGCAACTTAAAGTCAAGTCAAGTTAGCGTTTATTGATTGAAATATGAATCATAAAGTAATATAAACATACAAGTTCAAGTTTACACAAAGCTGATAATACAACAATAATGTCAAACAGTTTATCTGATTATGTTATTTAACAATAAAGACGTAAATGGTACAAATGAATTACGGGCTTTTTCACTTCTACAATATGGGATCGACAAAGTACCGGAGTGTCTGTGACGTAAAGGCAAAATGTCATGTAAAATGTGTGAGCCGTCTTCTTCTGCAAATTTAATCATTTTTTTGCTGTTCTCGTATCTTCTGAATGTTATTTCTTCTGTACGACATTGACATTTTCTTTCTTCATTTCTATATATAATTCTGTGAGCACGTTTGTCTATTTTCACAAGAATGGTGGATAACTTTTTATTCAATCCGACGAAAACTGGGCAAGCATATTCTAAGACTGATCGAATCTAACAGTTATACAGTTGATGTAATTCTTCGCTTGATAGGTGAGGCCATAATTTGCGTAGAGCATAAAATCTTTGGTTGGCTAACTTTGAAAGTTTCTCTATATGTAGATTCCATGTTAAATCATTCTGAATCGTCAACCCAAGCAATGTTAATGAATCCACAATCTCAACATTTATCTCATCTGCCGATATGTCTGCTTGCCTTTTCAGACTCAGCACTGCCTTCGATTTAGACAGATTGATTGTGAGGCCATTTATCACGCACCCATGAAATTTCACTGTTGATGGTTTGTGATATTTCTTTAGGGTCATTGGTGTATATTGGAATAATAAGACTGAAATCGTCTGCGTATTTAGTTTGAACAGTAGATGGCAGAAAAGGCAAGAAGTCCCCAAAAAATGTACGGCGAAGATGTACGGTGCCAAAACTGTTCCTTGTGGAACCCCAGAAATTATAGGAAAGTATCTTGAGTAATTGTCTCTCAATTTCACACAGGCTTGACGATTGTATAAAAAATCTTTAACAATCAATAGTAAACCGGTGGGTCAATAATAAACTTGCAGAATCGACTCGCGCATTAGCATCATTGAATTGATCCTCAACAGCTGAACATCTTATTTATAATGACTCATTAATACACTCAACCTTCTTTGCTATTGAACACTGTCCTATTGACAAAAGAGAATGATCTTGCAGGTCTCAGAGACCAATAACTTACATCTCGGATCGAACCTTTCCATTCAGTCACAAAGCAATGACACTCATTGATTTTCTTTACAGTCAATCTTCCAATTGCATGATAAAGAACAAAGCAGCTCCTCATTCAAAGCTGCCTTTCACCCTATTTTCCTCATGCTTCTTCTTGTTGCTAAAGTATTAGGGGTATTATGTCCCCTAAGATCTTCTAAACCATCAACTTATGCGGCATGACATGAAGGGTATGAGGTATAAGGTTAAAGGGTTTATTCATTTTGGGAATGTTCTATCCGATGGTGGCATCAGTTTTCATTCTAAGTTGACATTGTAGTATGCCCCTAATAGCATTGACCCTATAGTTGACAAATAGTATTTTACAATTCAAACACTCATTTTTTTAAATTTCGTAATTGTAAACATCTAAAACAGTCTGCAGAATTTCATGAAAATAACCGTAGAAACAATTTAAAGCATGCTCTGTCGAGTTTGCCTTTTAAGCGGTACCTGTTACTATATAATGCATTATAAAATATAACTAATCATTTTCTATAAATTTCACATTTACAAGTAGTATGTACAGAACATGCATAATGCTTGTCATCATAAGCAGACAAAAAGTGTCTGAGTTTCAATAAAAATCATTCACCTGTCATCTGATGCCATCCAGTCACGTACGACCCTTGGCGACGTCACGTTGGATCCTCCTACACTTCTTCTGTCTCTTGATTCACCAATCATGCGACTCATCGACATCTCGGTCTGCCTCTCCGTCCTTCTCCCTCAGCGCGGCCAAACATAACATCTTTCTCAAGTGATTCATTCATCTGATTCACGTGGCCAAAGTAGCGAAGAGCTGCGATGATAACTGCTGCTTGTAGTAGCTCTTCTGTTTTCACCTGCTGTAGCACCCACTTGTTGGTCTTTCGTGCTATCCAGGGTATGCGGAGTAGTCTTCTCCAGCACCAAAGTTCGAATACATCCACCCTTCTCCAGTCTCATTCCCAGGTAAAAACTCACATCAAATGTGTGTTTATCTTCTTAATATTGAATCTTCTTTCACCATGTAGATTTCGCCACTTTCTGATGTATTACTAATACGCACAAAATATAGTAGTACAATAATTAATAATTACCTATAATATTAATTAAATTTCTAAAATTTACTTTTAGGACGAATTGCTGGATCATTAAGAATGAAACGGTAAAAGTTGGCTTAACATGATAATTTGACAGTAAATACTGTTTCCCTTAATTACCCTGAGAAATCGCCACTGCCTTCAAGCAATTATTCGCTCCGTCGCGAGATAAAAAACCCGAGGGGCGAGAAGGCCCTCTGAATCAAATAGGGTTAACAAAGGAACCTAGAATCAATGTTAAAAGCGTCTTTTTCTCACTGACGTTCATGCCCGTGCCGTTCATGAAGATACAAGCAGAATCACACCTAAATAATATTCATATACAAAAAGTCAAATTAGGTCTTCTGGAAATTTACTGATGAGGTTAAAGGAATTGACGAAGGATAGTAGCTAAAGCTTCTCCAACAAGCGACGAAACAGCAACAACAACTCTCAAAAACAAGCATTCAAGAGGTTCATTTCCGATGGAAGATGCCCAAAGAGAATTTAGTTTCCAAGTACGACATGTGATATGATGAAGATGTGTAAAGAAGTTCGAATGTCAGATGAGGTGAGAAACAATGGATGAAGTGTAATTGATTAGGTACTAAATATTCCTTTACCAAGACACCAATTATGCACTAAATAGCGATAAAATATCGAGTTTTTGTCAAGTTGAATCTGTGAATCTGTGAAATAGGTGTCAATTAATGAATGTCCTACATTCACTTTGACCTACTTTTTGGTCGAATATTCTGTTTAAATTGAACGCCTAACTTTTTCATTTGTCGGATAGGTTGTTTTGACGCAAACAGAAATTGGAGGTTATGCACTTAGGTTGAAATGACACAACTGTATTACGATGAATGAAAAAAGGATTCATTGTTGCCAATTTCCCCAAAGAATACTAGGATGCTGTTGTATCCGACGATAGTACGAGTATTAGTTGAATTATCGAAAAATGTCGCTTAGCTCACTTTGACACGAAGGTACAGAATTAGACCTACACATGTTTGCCAAATTACAGAAACATACTGACAACCCTTGCTGTTTTAAGAAGAGTCAACGTTTAAATGGCAAGTAATATGAAACATCAACCAAGCCTTCATCAATTAGAAGCATCTCCCAGTGTGAAAGCCGAAGTCTTCCGCCGGTTGGCATGAGTCGGCATGATTTTTTTATTTCGAAATCCAATACTTTTGAGTAAAGAAATCATGATACAACGAAGTAAATCATGTTGACAGTTGAATCTAGACAGTTTGTGATTGATCTTTTATCAGTGCATAGATTTTTATTATGTTGGCAAAAGTTGGCATGCCAAGCTGGCGCATAAACAGTCGCTTCTTGTCAGAATTACCGCATGATGAGTATCCTGATTTGTAGGCATTATAATATAATATTTAAATCGTGTTAAAAAAGGTCTTTTTATATCCCGAAATATAATAATGATAACCGTCTACATACTACTTGATGAAACAGAATCAAGTAGTATGTTGGCGGAATTTTTTTTGGCCGGAAGTAGGCATGCCAACTTCGGCTCGACTTCCGCTCACTTTCCCACTGCCAAATTCGGCAGGAATTCGGTGCCAAAGTCTGGCCGACTTCGGCTTTTTCACTGGGCTGTTCTAGTTGATGCATATAAAGCATGAATATTTCACTCTTATGGCAAAGCACTACAATTTTGAATGAATTCCGTAATTTCCGCAAACCATCCAAAACTTTTGTGTCTGGTAATTCGTTCAAAAATTCAATGAAAATAGTGGTAAAGATAATACACGCTGCATAATTTACGGAGCAAGTGGCAACGTTCGGTCAAGTTTCGATAACCCACCTTCAACTGTGAGATGAAAATTAAATCGTTTACTTAGAATGTCAAGATGAAAATCACCAGAAACTCCAGACTTTTGACAATGAATAGCAACACATAAAAACAACGATACTCGTCAACAAAAACAGTATGCAACAGAAAAGGATCGTCATCAACAACAAAACAGTGTGGAACCAGCCAAACATGTCAGCGGTAGCAATACAAAACTGCCAGATAGATACAATGGGAACCAAGTAAAATTTGTCACCTTTTAATATCAAAAGCTAGTACCATAGAGTAAGTATATACGTGTAGTGATGAAAACTTTCCATGGAAAATTATGGAAAAAATTGGAAAATTATGGAAAATTCTGAAAGTTTTGATTTTTTTGACAGGCCCTATAATTTGAGCGCTTCCACTGCCAAGGCAGATGCGTACCAATAAATTGGGTCCAAAACTCGATCTTGATTTCATCATTTTTTCGATTAAAGCGATCGTAGCAATACGATTTCCGTCCGCGGATTTTTTAACATTCCTTTGCCATCTTTGATTATCACACAGACACCGTTTGGGATAACGTGAATCTTGCTTTACAATAGGGGTATAATTTCATGCAATGTGAAAGATCTGGAGCAAAAATAATGTACTTCATTTTGGAGTCTGCTAATTGTCAGCTTGAAGGTTTAAGCTTTATTATGCAGCATTGATCATAGTAATTCAAATTCCCCTTATGTTGATGAACATGTGATGAAGTATGAGCACACAGTCAACGCAGCATTCATGAGTGACCATATTGGAAGATATAAAGACTAAACTCGTGAGATATTTGGAAACTAATGATATCTGTGATGAGTAAAAGAATATCTATGATAGCTTCAAACTTCTGGCGCATTGTCCGATATCTTCGTTGAGGATACACATCCTCCATATCTGGTTCAGGAGGTTCAGATAGTTTCAAATCGATTTCAGATCTGCCCAAATGAATTGGAGATCTCCAGTTGAATTTAAGATCTTTTCAAAGTTGAGCTTGTGACAGATATCTGAAATTCAGCTAGAGAAATCTAAAATCCATATCTTATGTCTGAAATTCATTTGGAAAATCTGAAATAGACATGGAAAAAGCGCATTTGGCTCCATTAAAGTTGGCATACAGGGATGATAGAGAAGTTTTCGGACTTTGAATATTACATATTCTTTTCAAACGACTATAATAAGTCTCCAAAACAAAGGAAAAACGTCAATCACCGAAAAATAAATTTTAAAATTTTCCAATGGAAAATTTTCCAGAAAATTTTGAAAAAATTGGAAAATGTTCCATTTGCATCACTATATACGTGTAGTAGTGTCGACTCAAAAAGTATCTGTACACAGTGAATTTTTTTTATCGAAGGATTCATTTGTTGTGGAGATTACGTTCTTGCGGTCCAAAAAATTATTTGAGCACTTTTTAAAAAGTCAAAATTTTGCAAATTTATATACTACCGACATGCAGCCACTTTATAAGTAGCATGAAACAAGTTGGATATCAAAAGGAATGAATATTCGCTAATAAGCATCCTAACTAAGCGGAAATTAATCTGATTGTCAAGGGAATTTCATGAACGGTATTATAATAAGTCTTCAAGAAAAAGTCGAGGTCTTGTTGTGCTTTTTGGCTGAATTTTTGAAGTTTTTGATTATATTTTCATTAGTATGATTTCATGTTAATTTTTTGTATCATTTCTTGAATCTGATAAGTGAGATGTGGACCCTTACATCTTTGAAAATCAACTGAAATCATTGTCTTTGATATATTGTTTTACCCTAACAATGGCAGGTTGCCTGTGAAATGCTCACTCTTTAGAAAATACTCTTGAGGTTCAGCATGAAAGTAATAGGAACCCATCGAATTGCTAATTTAACAAACATTAAACCTCCAAGGCTGTCATAAGAATCTGTGAAACAACATCATTTTTTCTGCATTACAATCATGATCACTCAATTCCGTTGTAATTTCTGCAAAACTGCAAAAACGTACATATCTCACATTTGGTAGCAATATCCAAATGTATTCACCTTGAGTTCATTTAATGAAATCGAAAGTGTATACAGATTGGGGATTTTAGTAAATGCCGAGTTCCCACTCTACCTAATATACTAACTCTGTGGCTCGCTCCTACCATACTTCAATAAATGTTTATCTTGTATAAGTCAAGAAAGACAATTAATCTATTGATAAGCAGTGATATTTTCAACAGGATTATCAAATGTTAATAGCGAGGGAATGATATTTCTGATTCATGGAGGCATAAATATTTGCAAGCATTATTTATTATCAAGTCATCATTTGCGCTCTGAGGAGTGGTCAAAAACGGCCGTTTCCTGATGTTGGCCGGCACCTGCTCCCATTCTGTTAGCCCACGGGACCATTGGGCAAAACGGTATCTTCCCATGTTGGGGCCGAAAACATTTTTTACTGCCACTTGGGCAGTTTGCTTGAAAACATTACCTCTTACCCTACCGTCAATCGTGTGTGATGGCTCCTCCATAGCGCATATTAAAATCGAAAGTGTACTCATACTTCTTGGAGAAGAGTGGAGATTTTCCTGCCTAGTAGAGACTGGAGAAAATCCGTGTGATCACACACCAACAAGTGATGTGGAAAGCTGCTTAACTTTCATAAAAATGATTGATTTGATACAGCAATGATCACTAAAATCAGGCTCAGGAAAGCCTATAATGATCTATGATGTAGGTTACCGGAACTAAGTTGATATACTTGTCACCCGGAGTCGGAGTCCTATCAAAATGATAGTCTCCGAAAATGATAATCTACTCTCCGACTGCGTTGGATTGTAAGTCTTTCAAACATTCAATACCACCTTCATTGGATACCTTCCTCTTCGCAGAATGCACGTTCGATCACGTTCGATAGGATTAAGATCTGGTGATCTTAATGGCCACTCCATCCTTCCTTCCTTCGTGTTTTTCCATCATGATGAAACTGATCAACCATTGACACAAGCTATGCTTCATGAAAGATGGAATCCGACAGTCTGTCTTAAAGCTGGTCTAAGTATAATGTAAGTATGAACGCTTTTTGAACTTCACGAGGTGGATTGTACCTCGGACACACCCTATCCTTGACAGTCCTGCTATGTCAACAGTCGTCCATTGTCTACATGCACTGATGCTTTCAATTTTGTTATGATAACACAATGAAAAGCGCAATCCTATAGGCCTACTTGAAATTTCATGCATTCTACATCCGGAATTTTTGATATCACAGAATTTGATGATAGCATTGCGATTTCACGCTCAACAAGCTTACAGAAAAATTCGCTATAATTTTCAAAACAATTCTGCCAAAAGATGTCGAAATATATAATAAGTAGAATATATTATTTTGATGTATTTAAATTGGCAATTTATAACGATGTCACCTATTGACACTAGACAGCAATTCAAAAGGTGACAGGCAGATTTGGGATTCGTGTATGTACGTAACGGATGACGAATACTTATGTAATAAAGTGTACAGAAAAAAAGAAGTTTTCCTTGAAGTACTGTTTTGATCAAATATATGTACCTTCGGGTTTCTCACACTCGTATGTTTTGAAATCTTAACTGTGTAGGGCTATTAAAATGATAACACCGATAAATAATGATTTAATGATGACACTCTCATCATGAAATTTTCAACGGCACATTAACAGACATTTCATAGAATGAAAAACATCCCCAAAATGGAGGAAAGCGTTAATGGAAAGATGATGATGAATCTCTTTATAGTTGTCTCACAAACAGACAATCCTGTGAGCACATTACACAGTTACAATTGCAATATATAAAAGATCAGAAGAAAATACAACACAATGGCATCGGATCGACGGGAAATAAAAGCGATGCAGTAAATGCAGATTATTTACAAAGATTTATAGACGATGTGCTGAAACACATAGTTCTTGAAAGCGGTCGACGAAAAGGAAGACATTTTCGAGTTGTGTAACCACTTGGTTTGACCAGAAACACCTCACGAAAGGGATGGCTTGCGCTTTGAACAATTTCATACAATAACTTTTCACAAGTTCGAAGACTAATTACATTCAGATGTATTCTCATTAGTCTCAAAAGGTTCATAAATACGCAATTGGCATCCTCGCCAATAACTGCTTGCTTTGATGTGAATGCTGTAATACCGATTAAAATCGATGCTAGCGATGATCGATCGGTTAAAGCTAAGTGTGGCCGCACATTGTAGTATGCTTTCAGTAGCGTTGTTCGTTCACTATTGTCGGTTATGTGTACCAGCCTTAATTAAGAGGATGAAAAACTTCATTAACATCGGTCAGAAAATAGTGCATGGGCCAGATGGATCAAACAATTCCCCCACAAAATGATGTTTTACAGTCGACTGTTTGATCAATAACTTAGCGGAATCCAGGGAGGGACAAAATATTGCAAAAGTTTGCATTTTTCTGGATTTCACTATCTATATATCATGATCCGAATAGACATCTATCAAATATACCATGAAATATAATCAAAGAACCATCCCTTCCCGTAGAACTTTCCCTGAGAACTTTCCTCGTAGAAATAGTCCAGATATCGGATCATGATATATAACAGGTATACCATAGCATTCTTGCTCAAATTCATTCAGGAAAAATAGAATCTGCCCTCGCTACGCTCGGGCAGATTGCTATTTCTCCTTCGGGAATTTGAAGAATGCTATGGTATACCTATCACATAAACAAGTACCGTTTGTAGCTTTCAGGAAGAGCTATCACGTCAGACTTAATGGTACTTTTCTATAGGGCAAACGCTGCACCGACTAATTTGATAGAATAGAAATGATGATATTCTCCAGCTTCGTTCCCAACATCTTTGACGCTCCTGTCATCAACCTACCCCATAAAGCGTTCAGTTGTCGGTAACTAAAATTGATATGATGACATCTTGATATTTTTGAAATGATATTGTGGTGGCCTACACAGTACAAAGTCGCATGAAAGTCGTTTTATCATATGTATGAAGCAGCCTCGATATAAAGTGATATAATAGCAAATCTAAATGTGAATGCACAAACAAGAAATAGGAATTCCCCGTGTTATTTTATCAGAACAATGCTGAAGACAAAATTATTGATCAAATCAAATGTCCAGACCATTATGCTCGTACTTTCGGGAACCGGGTAGGATCGCTCTGAGAAGACCCTGAAGATCGAAAACCGCATCCAGTGCACAAGTTATGGTAGAAGTTATGGCACAAGTTATGGTCAGAAGTAGCTTCATCTGCGTGTGTCTTCGGCTATATCTAACCTTAATATTGAAATAGCACATCACATAATTAGACAACTTGATCCTTCGTGAATGGATAATTCGTGTATCGCTTGCTATTGGAAATGGCAAACAATAAGCTGTCAGCAGAGGACACCAGAGCCACTGAGAGATGCGTGCGTGCTGTGATATCACTTCGCACACACCAAAACACACATCGCTATCTTGGCTAACATTCGATTCAGTGTATGCACTATACAGTGAGAAATGCCGAGAGGATGTGAAATCATCAAGTGAACTAATTTTCGTGCGCCTGCTACCTTCTTTAATAATGATCGGAAGGGCCAACAATATGGAGAAAACTTGTGCGCAATGATCTGAATTCTTCGAATCTGAAGGAATTTTGGCAGTCGAAGCACTTTGATGCAATTCACGGTAATCTGAAAGCGACACACGACTTTTTTCCTAACTCTGTAAGGTATTAGGAATTCCTTTTTGCCCACTTAATAAGGTCCTCGATGTGCCGGCGATTTCGTATTAATCACACTTCTAGCAAACCGAAGCAGATAAACAAAATATTTAATTCTGTGTTTATAATAATAATAATATAACGTTTATTTGACGATTACCTCAATAATAAAAATCGTGAGGCATGTGACAATACAATAATACAAATAATCGAAGTAAAGTTCTTAACAGATGGATCAAACAAGTGAAAAAAAAATGCTCCAATGGTTGCTCATCCCGGCTGTCCTGGCTGACTGGCTGGACTCTGTCCTTTTTTCAAATGCCTGAGGTACATTTCAATCAATAGTGACTCTATTTTTTTATCTTTCCCTATTATAAATATAACTTTTGAGGCTGTGCATCTTAAATGTAGCCTACAGGACCGCGCTTGGTCGGGTTTGAGCGTCCAGGATGAAGCGGTCGAAACGCGATCGTCCTGACCAAGTTCCAGTTGATGACCTCATTAAAAATAGTCAAATAATTTGTATACATATTTTGTAGAATTTTATTTCACGTTTTAGCTTAAGGAACTAACATTAATTCTCTTACACACCTGTTAGATTGTAGATAGCGTAATCCCTCTGTGTTAGCTAGATCTGGTATTTTGATTGGAAACAGACCTGTCCTCTTATCATCTGAATGGGCAGACGGTTAAATAGGATCTTTTCAATATATAAGTGATAAACATAATTTTGAACAGAACGACTTACTCGCCAATTCATTACACATGAGGAGAGGAGAAGCGTTGTTTGTCCTTCTAGTAAGCATTTTTTTAAAATTTTTAGACATTTTAGGATATAAAAATTTTCTTTTAAATCATATTTTGTACCTATTGAAAATTAACTAGTCATTAGCTTGTTTTGTTTTTTTTTAATTTTGTTACCTTGACGCACTTTGCTACGTTGAACTGACTCACGATGCACATTTGGAAAGTTGTTGAAGACAACTCTGAAGAATATTCTCATGGCGAGAAGTTTCATGCCGACAAAGGTGTTCTCCACAAATTTATCGAAGTCCTCACTTACTGAGCTTACACTTTCGCTTTTACGGAAGATTTTTTGGAGATGCAGTTATATTTCTCATTGGCTGTCAAATTCTGCAGCCTGTTCCCTACATTCTTTCGATGCCAGATTTCTTTTAAGATTATTTCAATGTGTGGGGGGTTAGAATATATTTTGCTTAGATTTCTGGTCGACGCTCTGCTTCTCGAAATGTGCCTTTGACTTTGCTCTGACAAATCATCTAAATCCACGCTATGCACAGGCTCATTGACGTCATGGAATATGATGTTTCATGAAAGATGGAATCCAACACTCCGTTAACGATCTATTGAAATCGTTACATCCTTGACAATCCTGCTACGTCACCAGTTTAGACGTCACCCATTGTCTATATCCGTTGGTGCTTTCGTTTTTTTCAAGTTTCCACGCCAGTGAACTGCATCAAAAAGCCTTGATGTTGCCTTATTCTATTAATAGAGTACCTATATCATTATGTTTATGCAATGATTTGATTCAGTTAGCGCGTCACGTTTCAACTTGAAGGCACTTTCCCTGCAACAGCTCTTCGTATCAACTTTGTGAGTAATATTTTCTTTTCAATTAACCACTTCCAGATCTCAACTTGGTATTCAGGTGCGCTTGTCTTACATATGAAGATGTTTAAAATCTAGGAATCATATCATTTGACTGATTAAAAAGAAGTTGTTACAAGCTAGAAGCCGTAAAGATTTTGCATGGTTGAGATTTATTACCATACCGGTTTCAAATACCGTGGTATCCATCATCAGTGGCGATAATACAACAAACGGACAGGGTTATATACAAATTTGGACATGAAATCGATGAACACATTTAAAAAAGAGATCCGGACAGTCGCAAGACAAGAGTACAAATTCAAATCGTCAGCGGGCATAGAAATAGAATAAGCCACGCATTGACAGAGAAATATCTGTCAGCAAACATAGGAATAGAATTGGTCACCAACTAAAATAAATGTAAAAGTTCGGATGATGTTTGATTGTTCATGAGATTTTGGCGTGATTTTATGATGAGTGAGTCTGCTATTCTTGTGTGTTTAGTTTTTGTCATTAGGTGGATGGATATACATAGAAATTTCTGATGCTGGTTTTCCTGTAATATGCTCTCGAATTCTTTTTTGCAATTGTTGAATTCCCTGATGGCTGAATTTGCCATGAATATGGTAGAAAAGAATATTGCTGCTCCATCAAATAGTAATTCCATCAAATATTTTATTCAACTATCAGCAGCAAGGCTTACAACATAATCATAATCAACTAAAAATTCCATCAAAATGCTGCTTAAGGAAATTACGTTTTACTAATGGTATTCCATGAGATTTCCATGTAGAATTTACTGCTTTAGAGGATGAAAAACTTTCCATGTGCAAAGTATAGGATATCAAGCGATATTTATACGATAAAACGATAACGCAGGCCGGAGTTTGTTATAGGACAATGCTTGAAAATATCGTATGATATCTATCATCACGCATAGTTTTACCTGTAATTCGGAGTGTGATATCTGATGGTTTCCGTTTGTTATGTACATAATACACGGAATATATCAGGCAATAACCATAGATTTGTAAATGCTATGGAAATCCATGCAGAAATCCATGTACAGTAACCTACTGTCTACGAGGAGTTACACGGTGAGATTTCTGTGTAACTTCGAGTAGACAGCTAGGTTACTGATATGTAACCGACGAGAAGATATGAAATATGCCTATGCCCAATCTGAGATCCAATACCATAGATCTATGTTGCGCTCTATAGATCCATTTTTATAACAAACTTAGATATTTCAATGAAACACAAACTTAATAATATCTTAAATATCATAGTGATTTCAGCGGAGAAATACAAATGGAAGTATATGATCATGGAAATCTCAGAAGTCCACAAGATAGGTCAAATATAGTCTATTCTTTTATGAAATAGGAGAGGAAGAGCACGGTCATCAACTATGCAGTCGTGAACTTTAATGATGAGCTGTTTAACTTTGACATTGAGGAAAAGCAGTAGAAAAAGGCTACGATCAAATAAGAAAGGAATTGAAAGAATTTCAGACTCAATACTAAGATGATAGAAAAGTCGCGCTTTACTTCTATTGATTCAAGCGAAGGCATGAAAAATGGAAAGTGGCTCGTGACTACCAGAGGAAGGTATCAAGAGCACTGAATGAGGATTAGCTATCAAAAGATAGAGATAAACTATCTGTTTGACTGCTTCTTCATAGAGCTCAAGAAACAAAATGGCGCTCTGTATCCACTTGCTACATGGAAATCTTTTATGTTTTTTATAACAATATTATCTCAACTAAACGAAAGGACGATGACCGAAGGGTTCCATCTTGAATTGACGACCACCTTAACAGCACAAAGTAAGTCTTCATCACATTTATTCTTGCCATTTCAATATCTAGATTCTAAACTACTGAATGGATTAAAATGAACACGAATTGCATTTGCTCTAATTTATTTGCCCACTCATGCTAGAATTTTTTAACCTGCAAATAGTTCTTTTTTTGTGACATTTAGAAATTTATATCTAGGCCTACATAACAAAACACATGCAAAGTCGCATGATAGCTGGAATGTATTTATGATTCAATGAAGTCATTAGCTAACGAGCAATAGTGCTTAGTGTATGAGTATCAAGTAACGAAAATGAAATCAGTCAAGTTAATATATAAAGTATGCATGTATATTTTGTATATGCTGCCCACACATAGAAAATTGCCTTTTTGTATTTGTTTCTATAATAGTCCATAAGTATTTTTCATTCAACACCAAAAGCTTGAGCTATTAAGTATATGGTGCAAATCATTTAAGCAATGCAAACTGGTAACACAACGCATTCCATCTTTTATTTATTTGCTTATTATTTCATTCCAAAATACAAATGCTAGGATCAATGGCATCAGATTATAATAGAAAATACTATAATATATTTCTTGACTTTACTTCATTGACTAAAAAAAAACCATATATTTCTTAACAATCTTAATTGTTCTAATTCTTATAATTCTGTTTTAATTCCAGCTCCCCTTCGAATGATGGATCAATTGTGGTTGCATCACACAGTTGCTATCAAATGCAAATTTTCAATGACGTGGACATACTACAACAAGCAACAATTTTTCTAAGCAATGAGATCCAAGAGACGTGATGCAGATGACATAGTACTATGCCTTCTTTCCAATGTGATAAAACATAACTACTTTGACATATGAATTGTCTTTTGGCCGGAGAAATATATAGTGAGAATTTTAAGTAGATATCAGGGTAATTCATCGTCAGAGTGGGTTACATGGAATTATTCAAATCCATTCATTTCCATTCGTCACATTTACCGCATGAAGACGGCGTGAATTTCTATCAATTCTGTTTATAACCTACCACTACATCAAAGTTGTCATGTTGCTGTTTCCTAACTTACTACTCAAATCCCAATGACGGGCATGAAAAGCAAGAAAATTTTGAATCTCGACATTCTTGAAATATAGCATGACATATTATCATATCCAAGATAGCACGATATATGCTTGATAAAATGCGTAAATGGTTCAACGGTCCGTCTAATTCTAATGGCATTCAAAGTTTGTCAACTAAAATTGTGCATTTTATGACTTCCTCTCTGAAGAATGAGTGAACTTATAGCAGCATCAAGAATCAAACATGGCCTTCGGGGTTCAATGATTGAAGAGATTTCTGTGCCATTTAATCAATACACAAGACAGTAATTCGTGAAATATTGCTGTTGCAGGTCATGGAGTATTTCATACCACCAACCAAAACACCATGAACAGAGGCAGATTACAGTATGCACTCAATCTAGAATTCGTCGATGGACCCTATTACGAGAAACAAACAAGCCTCCAATCAAAGCTTCCATTTCGCTAAATTTTTAAGCAGTTTTTATGTGCTTATGGCAACAGACCTTTTCCGTTGAACCCCGGCTATTCAAGCTATGTATAGCCTATGTGATATTTAGTCATCTAGGAATCCATGAAAATTTCCGTGCGATATTTTTTCATATCATACACTGAGATCATTGGAAGACCAGAGATATTTGCGAGGAGAGAACAGAGACCAGAGAGAATAAGGCCTTAGCATGAATGCCGGAACGAATTTAGGGCAAGGGAAACAAGAATGTTGGAGCATGCTGAAATAGATTTTCCATGCCAAGAAGCTCAAACCATGACAGTCTTTCACACATACAGACCAGGGTAATAGTGCTAGGTGAGAGTACTCAAGTAGGCCTATTCCTCTCTGACTGTTACTCGAGTAGTGATTGCGAGTACTCGAAACACAATAATAATGTGATAATTTGAACAGCTCGTTGTTTTGAAAGGAGTAGGTTAAAGTCTTCTTCATCTTACATCATTACAGGGCGTCGGAAAGTTTGCGAACGATGGCACTATTAGTATTTAGCGGTTATCACTGTGTTATTCGTTCATTGCTCTTTTCCGGTATTGTGATATATGATTGGCTAGATGATGAAAAACATACCAGACCTTTGTAAGGATAGGAGAATCTCGTATTAGATGCTAGTTTCAAATTGGATGTGATTTTGGCATATGTTTGTATGTAATTTTCGTATCCAGCGATTGACCGTGTAGCCTATACAATAGATTATTTATCATTTATCATGTCAGATAAAAAAAACTCTAGTTATCTCAATGAATTATTTTGAGCGATAAATTTACCAAAAAAATCTATATCTTACCAATAGGCAAGAAATCAATTTATAATGACAGCAATACTTTGAAGATGTCTCAAGCAATCTCGACAAAAAAGACTAAGTAATTCTGTTTGATGGGTGTACAAAGTAACATTTACAGTTTGTATCACATTACGTTTCTGTTGCATTATATGTGTAAGACATTCTAGCAAGTATTTAGATATAACTTGTATCACGAACTTGTTCGACCTCAGTCAATATTATAGTGATATAACTACGACATCTGTACTACCACAGAAAATGTAGCACGAGGCGAAGCCGAGTGCTACATCTTTCTATGGTAGTACAGATGGAGTAGTTATATCACTATTATCAAACGATCAAGAAATGTCAATGAACTCTATGGACCAGCGACGATATAGAGAATCTGCTAAGAACACAAACGTGGTTGGCTTTCCATGGCATCCAAAGTCCTAGTAGATAGCCTATCCAATATTGATGTCATGCATTTCCATAGAAATTAACAATACCATAGAAAGTACTATTATCTACTTCTATGTGCATTTCCTTCATTTGAATTTCAAGTGAACCGATATTTAACTGGCATTTGCATGAGGTGTAGCCTTATTATCTATACCCAAGATATCATCTAAGCTTACTTGCAATTTGGGTGCATTGTAGGGTAAAAAAATGTAGCACGGTAGCCCATTGGATTACATGTATTTTGATTCATAGAAATTCCGTTCTACATTAGAAAATGTAGAACGCATAGTTCAACATAGTGGAGATAGGAAGGGAGTTTGATAATTCTTGTTATTGACGAACATAGATTATTCATTCTTAAAAAAAGTGCCTATTAAACTGAACTTAACTAAACTAACGGCGGTGACAACGGCAAACCCATGATCTTTTAGTGTATGGATCTATGAGTGTACATAAGTGTGTGGCATAACACTTGCGAGTTACTTTGTTGATTGATACTATCTTGTCAATTAAAGCACTTAGAAGCAATGGAGACTTATAGAATCTGCTGCATTTTTCATTGCCAAAATGAGGAAACCAGCCACCCAATGCTTATTCATAATCAATTCGCTATTTCGGAAAAACGTCTGAGCCGAAAAAAGTCTATTTCATTAGAAATACTTCTACTTCGAAGTTAATCTCGAAAACAATTGTTGTATAACTGCATTTCTGCTCAAGGGCACATTTGACTCCTTCGCCCCCCCCCCTGTTCTGGCATCGTTGGGCCTTAGAGTAAGCATGTGACGCATTCTGCGTTTAAAAAAATCATTCAACAATTACTTTGGGCATTACATGAACATGGGAAGGAATAAGTAAAACTGAACGGATTGCACTGTAAATGTAAAATTCATTTGTTGCATATCCATCGCACATTTATTTCAATTCTCACACCATTTAATCGCACTATGCGTGCATGCGTACAGATCATGTATTCTATTTGATTACAACAAAGTCGCATTCAGATCGTTCCAGTGTAAAGAACCTGTAAAATGCACAGAATTTGATTGTTTAATCGTATCACTTTGATAGAAGTGCAAACTGATTCAAACAGATGGCACATGCAGGAACTTACTAAGTGGGCAAAAAGAAATTTTTAATACCTTACAGAGATAGAAAAAATAGTTGTGCGTCGCTTGCGGATTGCTGTGAATTCCTTCAAAATGCTCCGATCGCCACGACTCCTTCAGATTCGAAGAATTCAGATCATTGCGCAAAAGTCTTCTCGATAATAATTGGGCCCTCCGATCATTATTAAAAAAAGTTAGCAGGCGCATGAAAAAACGTTCACAAACTTCTCTGAACAACTTGACATCGTCTGTGTATACGTCTGTGTTGATAACAGTAACTGAAACTTTGCACAATTTGGAGTGTTTAATGTTGAACTGGCTTCTCATTGTTCGATTGCTATGGTATTTAGTCAGGAGATTGTGCCATTTTGATAACGTTGCATGTTCCATAGCTTCCCTTCTAGTCAAACTGAAGAAGAGACGACCTGTCTAATTCTGTGGTAAAATGTCTTCGCTGTCGTAGCATTTTGACAGTGCTAGATAATGTATGGATGGGTTCGGTCATTTAATTGACTTGGATCATGTTTTAGCTCAGTCTGATGGAGTTATCGTACGATATATCACCATGAACTATAAACATCAAAACATGACAACCTGCAGAGCTACGAATCTGCTTCTAGAAATCTAAAAACACAAACCCTATTATTATTACCCTTGATTTTCATAGTCATTAATTATGTTGTATTTAGAGATTATTGAGTGACCAAAAATACCATTTATTTGTGAAATGATGTCTTCAAAACAGCATCGAATGCACTTATATTATTATTATGTGTGCAGTGTGTATAATAGTTCTGAAGAACTATCTTTCTACTGTAAAGATCTCATTACTGCATCTCTTTGAGCAGTTGCTGCGGGTAAGTGTTTTTGAATGATTTTGACTCAACCAACTGTCGCTTGCCGGGCAAGTAGGCCTGAAATAGTGGTACGTGAATTTTTTTCTCAGATAGGGTGGACACCCTGTTAGTATTTCCTGCACTTCTCACCTCTGAGCGACTACAACTTCTTTTTCAAGCCTGTCCAGAAGTACTCCTCCTGCTCCTGATCAGTTGGATACTGTGCTGCTTCATCTACGCGGGCATATTCCTGTAACACTGCCTGTACATTTTTTGTTTAACTTTTTTTATGGAGGAGTTGACATGAGCGAAAGAGAGGCATCCTGCATCTGCAGCTGCGTCCGCGATTATGTCATCTGGTTGATTGAGTGAGGACAACCCTGGACAAACCACAGTGCCATCGTGCGAACATGGTGACTGATCCCATTCTCCTTACCGTTGCATGAGGAGGAGTGTCAGGACCAGGAACATGCACCCAACCGCAGACATTCTGTCGGGGGTAAACTTTACTTGCTTCATTTTATTTTAAAATAAAAACGACAAGTATTGGTCGATCGATTTCATGTCCGTTTTCATGACATATCTTCAGGACAAACAGATAAATCTAGATAAAACCTTTAAATACAATAGGATGAGAACTTGTCAAACTAAAAGAACAATTGGCAATTGCGTCTAACTCCTCAAGAATTGAATACAAACTAAAAACAATACAATAAGAGCTGATTTACATTTACAATTACGTCTAAAACTGTCAAGGTCACAATGCTAAAACGATAAAATTGGGACTGAAGATTCGTGTTCGTTCATCAAGGTTGAACTATTGATTTCTTTCATGACCAGACTTTCAACAGTGCGAGTGTACTTTGTGCGAAAAACTATTTGGAAATTGTCTTAGCTATTTCTATGAACGTGTTTGGTAATTTCAGAATCTTTAGGTCTACCTTCCAAGTGTTCGCGAATTCTGGTGATAAAGTGCCTACGAGTCTCACCAATATAGCAATTGTCACATTGCCAACATTTCAATTTGTATACAAGATTAGAGGCGAGACTCATAGGCACCTTATCTTTGTTCGGAAACAATTTGCTCGTTTTGAAAGTATCGAAAACGACAGATAATTGGCAAGTGTCAGGAAAAATGCGATTAATCGAGTGAACAGTTTTGAGAGTTTGTTTTTCTTTGCATCATTTTAATTGAAGTGATGCAAATTGATCCACCAATGACCCGTGACGTGACCCCCATTGTATATCCCGCTGACTGCGAACTTGAATGCTGCCCAAAAGAAATGTCTTGTGAAATGTCATTTTGATGGCTTCGTTGAAGGCTGCGATAACTTGGGGGCATTTTATGCACTAATAGCAACCAATGATGACCGCCGGCCGGCAAATGTCTTCATCACTGGCCACCAATCTTCTGCTCATTGATAGGAGTTTCAAATCCTTTGCAAACACGTCGAACTCCAAAAGCCGGGATTCCAATCGCCTTTTCGTCGCAATAATGTGATTTAAAGACCTCATGGAGCACATTAATTTTCAAAGAATCTTACTTGAAACGGTGCATACAAACTGTAGGCCAAACTTTCAACTCACTGTATGCTCCGTACCTCATAAAGCTTATAAGATTATCTCAACTGCAGCGGATTGACTGAAATCTTGATTGTAATGCTCTTCATTGCCGTTTCATTGCAGTCTGGTTCTTCGATAGTGTCACGTTGCAATAATGAATTTGTTATGTCGTGTTTTGTTGTTTTAATAAATTTACTTAATTTCACTACGGTTTTCAATATCTATTTTCTGCAACATAGAAATTGATGACAATATAGCCTCTAGAATGAAAATTAAACTACAGGTGATGCACAATAGTGGCACATAAATCGCACGCATTTTCACGTACGTGTAGATGTACCTGTCAGCGCCTGCATCATTGGGTTAGAATCAGTCACATGTGTAATTCTGAGCTTTTCATTGGTCATTCATTCTCCAACTTAAGGTGAATTCATACCTCTGCCACACAACAAAATTTTTGCTGGATGAATTTGCCGCACAGCATAGCACAGCAAAGTTGTCCGACATGCGGCATTTGCGTGAGAGTATGAACATGATTGCGGACACTAGATTTCAATTTTCTGTGCATAGAAATTTTTGCTGTAACAATATGCTGTGTGGGAATAAAAGGGTGCGTCATTCCTCACACAGCAAAAGTCAGTTGAATCAGCTATTATTTGGCGAACGATGCTGATGGATGACGAGAAGCTCATCGAATTTGTTAGAATTTGCCCGCATCTGTGTGATTGTAGTTCAAAGGACTACAAAGGTCGCATTATGTGCGGTAGAAGCTGGGAATCGATAGGAGACCAGCTGGGAGGGTTTTCCTCAAAAGAGTCACGGGAAAGGTGGCGACAACTTCGCAACAGTTATGCCCGGGCTATAAGAAATGTAATGAAAAAAAGAGGCACACAAAAGGCGTCAAGAAAAACAAACAAAGCAGACAAAGCGGTCAGACAAAATACCTAAGGCCTTCTCCAAAACTCGACAAGCCCTGCTGAGACGATAACTAAAAATCTCTTTTCCGTTTGACAAAGTTTGACCTGTGAATGGCTTCATTAAGTAAGGGCGAATAGGAAACACATCATCTCCCACAAACACGCGAGGCACTTTTTCGATGGCACCGGGTAGAACGTCAGCGCGCGGGAATATACATCTCATCATTGTCGAGAACTTTTCTCACATCCCAGTCTTGCCAAATGCCAGCATCACTGTCTCTGCCACAACGACCAATTTCCACGAATCAAAAGATGTATTTTGCGTCAACAATTGCTATCAAGGCGATAGAATGTGTGTGCTTGCAGTTATAAACGGCTACCAGAATTGTAGGGTGTTGCTATGACAACATGTTTCCGTCCACTGTTCCTACACATGAAAGGAAATTCCAGTAAATCAAGAATTCCTTCGCTAACTCCTCGAAGTCTTCCATGGGTGGAGGTAGTCAGTTTGCAAAGCACTTCGAATTGCTATCAATATTTCACGGAAGATACTACATACCGTGGATTTGCCCAAACGGAAGCTGTGGGCCACACTTTGTTGGGAATTCCCCGTGAGAAATAGACGTAGAGTCAACGCCAGTCGGATGCGGCTGCTGATAGGATACCGGTGCGTCAGATCGTGATGCAGAAAAGTTCGTCAAATTTTTCTCTTGACATGCGAAAGTAGATAAAGTGAACCTCCGGATCCATTTCTCGCATCTCATCCACGAAACAACCGCCACCTCTAATATTGCGACGTATGTTCAGAGGTCGAAAATACCATCGCCATACACCTCGTCTCTTCTTTCACAGCCAATGCATCACTAAAATCGGATCCATGCTCTAATTCTATGACTGTCGAATTGTCGCACAGTAATATGAATGTATGAACAAGGTCACAACAGCAATCAGTAACTATGCCGGACAACATTGTCGTATCTTGCCGGACAGCAATCAATTTGCTGTGCGACAATTTTGCTGTTACAGTAATGCGGCATGATGTTCGACATTTGCGTTAGACAGCATGCCGCGCGGTAGAAGTGTGAATTCAGTTTTAGTTCCTCTTGCTGTGCCGCAACCTTGAGTCAATTTCCATTCTAGTCAACTTCAGATAAAAAATTTATTTTTCTGTTCTGGAACATTCCATAGAAATTCTGCTTCGTAAGATCGATAAAAAATTGAGAGAATTGTGACCTGATATCGTCATACATCAAGCATTCACAAATAAAATGAAATACAACTTCTATTGTTCCATCATCACGAAGGTTGCATATTCTTTCTTCGTATTTTCTATTTCCATAACTTCCTGTTCTTACCACTAAATAGTGATTTCCATTCACGTCATTTTCAACAATGGTCCGAGACAATTTCGTTTCAAGTTAAGAGTTAGACATCTTCGTACGATCGAATTGTGTTGATTTCAAACAATTACATGGCTGATCACAAAAAACGGACCATCTATTTTCCGCTAAATTCAATCGACTCTCATGCCTTCCAATCTTGTTGTAGAACAGCGTGCCATACATCATTCGAGAGATTGTATTCTCTGCTTTAAAATAAGCTACGATAGACTTGCATCCATTATTGTATTTGCTGAGCAGTACTCAAAATATGAAAATCACTCAATTTACAAATCGCAAGAAAGAGAACATGTAAGCATGATAATGAATCAGGCACGGGGAGAAACAGCATTTTCTGAGTTCTCTTTTGAGATACACTGGTCATCAAAATCGGTGAAATAGGAAAAGATCAGTGACATCGTGAAGTTATCACAAAATCATGACTTTTTCAGCTAAAAATATTCTATTCTCGTTGTTATCAACATTGTTCACGGTTGGTATCTTCAGAATCCGTGTGATATAAGGAGTGCGAATATTTAAGCTTCATTAAAACAAGTTCAATAATTCTTTTTCAAACTTCTTTAACATTTTTCTCATTTCAGCAAAATCACACAAAGACATTGTCAGGTGAAATAAGTTTCAAACCAAAACACATTAAGAAAGGCATGTCTTTGTTCTCTCATGGTAACTGCCATAGAGTAAATATATTAGGTACAGTGGTAACTCTGCATTTATTAAATGTGTTGAAAACTACAACAGGCTTCACCGACATGTAGGCTTTTAAAATGTCTCGAATCCTCCGTTTCAGCAAGGAAGCTGCCTTGTCACCAATGAATGGCGCCTTGAGAAAAACACACTTCTTTTCTGGGCCAAAAATTGGTGGGTCACTCATCTGCTGTTCCACAAATAAATGTTTTTGAATTAATTCCACAGGATAACCATTGGCCATAAGTCTTGATTTAAGGAATGAGAGATCATCCTGCAACGCATCCGAAGAGCAAATGCGCTGAGCCCTTGTTGCCAAATTTCGTATAACGTTTATTTTATATACAAAGGGCACAAAACTGTGGAAATTCATCTGTAGACCGGATGCTGTGGGTTTACTGTACATTGAGGTCTTCAGTAGGCCATTCTTTCTTCTCGTAACTAGTACATCCAGAAAAGGCAGTAATCCGTCTTTCTCCATCTCGTAGGTGAATTGCAGATTACTTGCACTATTGAAACACTCTATCAATTGGGAAATGTCGCAATGATTGTTCACAAGGACGAATGTATCGTCGACATAACGAAGATATAAATGACACTCGCAGCCAATTGTACTTTTCAATTGCATCTCGATGTGTCCCATATAAATCTCTGCAAAAAACGAGCCTAAACAACTGCCCATCGCCACTCCATCAGTTTGTCCGTAGAACATATGATTGAAAAGGAACTGCACATTGACGGTACAAATTTCTAATAGGCGTCGTAAAATATCTTGAGGAATCTTGCACGGTATCTCCAAGCGTTGTATTGTGGAAATAATAATGTCAATGGTTTCAGTAACGGGCACGTTTGTAAAAAGCGACTACACGTCAAGTGACAACATCTTCATAGTATTTGTGTTGCCGCACTTGATTCTATCAACGAAAGAAAACCTGTCTTTCACACAAAACTGGGAGTAAACGTTTTTCACAGATGACAGTATACCAGTCAGCCACTTTGCTGTACGATGAGTAGGTGATCCACTCATGTCAAGTATTGGACGTAATGGTACAGAGTCTTTGTGAGTCTTAGGGAGACCGTATATCCGTGGAACGTTGGTCCCAGACGAAAGTAAATACGACTTACAATCTCCAGGAATAATTCCTTTCTTTACCAAAGTAGTCAACAATGCACTGAGGTCTTTGGTTACACGATCAGTATCATCTTTTTGCTTTAAATCAACACTAAATTTGCTGCTGTCACTCAGGATATTGTCCATTTTCTCCAAATAACTTGTACGATCTAGCAAGACAACTCCATTTCCCTTGTCAGGTCGTGATATCACAATTTTTGCATTTTTCTTGAGATTGTGTAAAGCTTCAATCTCTTCATTTTTCATGACTCTCTTATCGATGGGAGATCGCGAATAATTCTTGGATATGGTAACCAGTCCAGCTTTTATAGTTGCAGTGTCAATATTCCCACTTGTAACAACTCCATCCAACTGCTGATAAAGATTTTCAACAGAAGAGTCCATGAGTATGCTATTCACTTTCTTTGGAGGTATACAGAAATCCAGCCCTTTGCAAAGACTCCGCTTCTCAATATCAGAGAGTGAATGAGAGGACAAATTAGTGATGATTTTCGCCTCAGGAAGAGCTTTTGACTGCATATCTGTACGGTTTAGCAACCATTGGTAGCGATTGTCTTCTTTCTTGATACATTTTGCCAAAATGGATTTTGTAAATTTCCAGTAGCGGCAAAACCAATAAAAACTCAAAGTTTTCTCCACCATCGGCGACAGAGCTTCAATGTTTTGCTTGTAATTGATGATCCTGTTGCCAATGTCAGTCAACTCTACTTGAACAAATTTCTCACAAACATCGGTAGATGGTTGCAATCGGTTTCTGCATATCTTATCGGTAATATATCGCGGCGTCAATCCATTGTCCAAGCACTGTGTCAGAAACTGCTCAGCACGTTTTGTCTTCACCAATCTACACCGTAAGGTCAACAGCTTGTCCAACTGTTTACTGAACTTTTTATCCGGGTGATGCTTTCGATAATCTTCGAAAAATGATGACCCATTAGAAATTTTGTAAATGAAAATGAGCATTATTTGCCGAGATCTTTCGTTCATTCTCTTCAGAGGCATACATGAAAACTGGAATGTGACATAGCTTGGAAATGGCTCAATGTACAGTAAACCCACAGCATCCGGTCTACAGATGAATTTCCACAGTTTTGTGCCCTTTGTATATAAAATAAACGTTATACGAAATTTGGCAACAAGGGCTCAGCGCATTTGCTCTTCGGATGCGTTGCAGGATGATCTCTCATTCCTTAAATCAAGACTTATGGCCAATGGTTATCCTGTGGAATTAATTCAAAAACATTTATTTGTGGAACAGCAGATGAGTGACCCACCAATTTTTGGCCCAGAAAAGAAGTGTGTTTTCCTCAAGGCGCCATTCATTGGTGACAAGGCAGCTTCCTTGCTGAAACGGAGGATTCGAGACATTTTAAAAGCCTACATGTCGGTGAAGCCTGTTGTAGTTTTCAACACGCGGAGAATTCTGCTACCTGCCCTGAAAGACAGACTCCCATCTCCCTCCCAAGTGATATACCATTTCAAGTGTGTGTGTGTGGAAGCACGTACATGTACATTGGAAGGACTGGTCGGCGTTTGTCAAAGAGGATAGCTGAGCACGTTCCGCGATGGCTGCAACACCCACTCAAATGCCCGCCAAGATCGACAAGGATACCAGAGAGTGCAATCACAAGACATCTCCAAGTGTGTCGCTGTGACTCTATAGTCGCGGCCAGTCTCTTCAAGGTACTTTTTACATCCACGAACGCTTCATTATTACGTACGCTCGAGGCTATGTGTATCCATCGGTTTAAGCCTGACTTGTGTAGGCAAAAAGAATTTGTAGATAGTCTTTATTTACCTTGGTAACTTTGTAACTTGTCCTGTTTTTGTTTTTGTTTTCTTTACTTTTCCTAAGTTTACGGATTACTTTATTTACTTCAGCAGTACTATTATCCTATCGTCAATTTTATTAGGGCATTTCACTTATGACGCGGATTCATTTCATTGTCTGTCACATGTGAAATTTTTTTCAACGATGTCAAATTTTCCAAGCTATGTCACATTCCAGTTTTCATGTATGTCTCTGAAGAGAATGAACGAAAGATCTCGGCAAATAATGCTCATTTTCATTTACAAAACTTTCAAGTTTATTAAATGAACTCGAGGGGGATATAGTTGGATATAACTGCCAAATGTGAGATATGCAAATTATTTCAGCTTTGAATAAACTACCACGGAATTCACTGATCATGACAGTAATGCAGAAGATATGATGGTATTTTATACAGATCTCAGTGTCATGACAGCCTTGGCGAGGTAGTGTCTGTCAAATTAGCAATTCGATAGGTTCCTATTACTTTCATGCTCAACCTCAAGAGTATTTTCCTAAGCGTGATCATATCACAGGCAACCTGCCACTGGTGGAGCAAAATAAAATAATCAAAGACAATGAATTCAATTAAATTTGAAAGATGTAAGGGTCCACATCGCCATATTCAAGAAATGAAACATATCAATTTAGTGAATCATGAAATCATACCGATAAAAATAGATTTAAAAACCTGAAATTTTAGCCACGAAAGCACAATAAGATCTGGACTTGATCATGAAGACTTCCTTTTTAATGCGCTTCATGAAGACCCCTTGATAATCAGCTGAAGTTCCGCTTAGTTAGGATGCTTATTAGCGAATATTCATTCCTTTTGATATCCATCTTGTTCCCTACCACTTATAACGGGGTGTCATCTCGGTGATAAATTTGCAAAATTTTGACTATTTTCAAAAGTGCTCAAATAATTTTTTGGACCACAGGAACGTAATCTCCGCAAAAAACTGAATCTTTTGATACAAAAATTTTCGCTGTATACACACACTTTCTTGAGTCGACACTCTACCTATATATCCCTCCTCTGAGGTGACTGCATTCCTTACCTTGATTGTTTGCTCCTATTCACTGACCCGCTCATCAACCTGATGTCCGACCGCGCCTTCCTCACCACCTAGTCGACCTGTTCCCTGAAGGTGAACCCCACGTCACAGGTGACCCCCAGGAAACAGGGCAACTTTCCCCTCTTCAGCTCCCTTCCTCCGTACACAACGACAACCCCTTCTCATTTCTGTCTATGGAGTGCAGTATTGCCGAACACTTCTCCACTGACGCCCTCATGACCCACGCCTCTGCCCATTCCTCTACCATCCTCGCAGACCACTGCAGCTTCGCCTTCCCATCCCTCACCGACGTCCAGACAGCCAGATCGTCCGCGAAGGTGTTTGCTGTTGTAGTTGTCAAATGATAGAAACGTTTGTAAACTTGGAATTATTTTATTCAATCTCAATTTGCTATAAAGGTAAAATTCTCCACCGTGCTGCATTTTGGATAGAGTTTGCATTTCAAATGTATTTTTTGCTATTTTTCCATTTGTACTTCCAAGTTCATTCAATCTTTTAGCTGTCAAATATCCGGCTTGTTTGTCGTTTTTAGCAAATGAGATAATGCGCCTCTTCGTATTAGTTAGATGCAGGCGAGAGTAATGCCACTCGAGTCAAGTCAAAATAGAAAAAGCCACAATGTAGAAAGTAAAGTTTATTCCGAGCTTTCGATCGCTATTTAAGCGTTATAATCATGGATGAAGATACAAATGGCAGGACACAATATTTATACGACAGCGGCAACTCAACAAAAGGGAGAGGTGATTATTGGGAGATTATGAACTTCTGCTGGTAGTTCAAATTTTTTATGTGCTTTCCTGAGTGAACTTCGCGCACTCATGGGGCGGGGGACATTTCCCATCCAAAAGTTGGAAATCCTTCTTATAAATGCTATTCTGAGGACACAATAAAGAGAAGTCGTAGTACTCCATTGCAACTCTTGTGCGTGCTATTTCTCGGTCTGTTGCATTGGTTGTCTTGGCAAATGTTGAATCATATTACATGCAAGGAAATAAATCAAATATTCGTTATTGTGACATCTTTCTACTACAAAAGATAATGCAGGATCTGTGCAGTGGTCGATTCCCACAATAATGCAAAATACTCTGTTGAATTCTCGGCATGTGTTCTTCTGAAACTATTTTTTTCTAAACGAAATATGTGTAAACATCATCATGTTTTTCCTTTCTCGGTGTGATTTTATCTAATGACTTAAAATGGAACCGTCATATTGAATATGTTGTGAGAAAGGCATTGAAGCGATTTTTTATATTGTACAACCTTCGGCGAGCTGACTGTCATCCTGCGTTAATGCTAAAATGTTATGTTGCATTCATAAGATCTATCCTAACGTACGCCTTTCCATGCTTCTGTAATCTTCCGGAGTATTTATTGAAAAAATTAATCCGTGTTGAGAAGAGGGCCTATAGAATAATTGGCTTACCTTATAATGATGTTTGCTCCCTTACAGTTGTTACCACCAATACATGTAATAAATTATTCACAAACATAGTCAAACATGAATGTCATCCTTTACGGGAGCTTTTTTCTGAACGTTCGGGCAGAGCAACTAGAAATGCTAGTGTTTTTTATCCTCCGCGTGCAAAGACTGAGCGATTGAAGAAATCGTTCATAAGGTTCTGTAAATAGTAAGTTTTATGTGAAGTTTTTTTTTTTTAGATTTTTATGACTTTTGCAGCCTATGTATTCCGTTCTGTCTTTATATGTATTTCTTCGGATTTTGTAATGTGCTCAAAGAATGTACCGTTTGAGACAATAAAGAAATTATTATTATTATTATTATTTTTCAGTAGAAATTTCGTGCTCTTATTTTATCTTGCAGTGCTGCCGTGAAACAATCATTGGACTGCAAAGAGAAAATAGTTCTGAAGAAAGGCGCATTTGCTTTGGGATTGATGCATCATCTGGGATCAATAAGGGAGTTTCAGGAAAAGATTAAATTTAAAAAGAGAACAGTCAATTGGATGACATAAAAAGTGTCTAACGTGAATTTGAAGAAACTTCCAAATATTCCGATATCCAATCTAAAGGAGAACATTCTCATTGGTTATCATCTTTAATGATTATCTTCATCAAGACTCTTACCGGCAAGACCAGCACATTAGAGGTGGAACCATCTGACACCATCGAGAACGTGAAGGCCAAGATTCAAGATAAGGAAGGGATTCCTCCTGATCAGCAGCGATTGATATTCGATGGAAAGGAACTTAAAGATGGTAGAACATTGTCAGACTACAATATTCAAAAGGAGAGCGAGTTGGAACTTATTCTCCGTCTTATAGGTGGAATGCACATCTTCATCAAGACTCTTACCGGCAAGACCATCACATTAGAGGTGGAACCATCTGACACCATCGAGAACGTGAAGGCCAAGATTCAAGATAAGGAAGGGATTCCTCCTGATCAGCAGCGATTGATATTCGCTGGCAAACAACTGGAAGATGGTAGAACATTGTCAGACTACAATATTCAACAAGAGAGAACATTACATCTTGTTCTCAATCTTAGAGGTGGAATTCTCATCTTCATCAAGACTCTTACCGGCAAGACCATCACATTAGAGGTGGAACCATCTGACACCATCGAGAACGTGAAGGCCAAGATTCAAGATAAGGAAGGGATTCCTCCTGATCAGCAGCGATTGATATTCGCTGGCAAACAACTTGAAGATGGTAGAACATTGTCAGACTACAATATTCAACAGGAGAGCGAGTTGGAACTTATTCTCCGTCTTATAGGTGGAATGCACATCTTCATCAAGACTCTTACCGGCAAGACCATCACATTAGAGGTGGAACCATCTGACACCATCGAGAACGTGAAGGCCAAGATTCAAGATAAGAAAGGGATTCCTCCTGATCAGCAGCGATTGATATTCGCTGGCAAACAACTGGAAGATGGTAGAACATTGTCAGACTACAATATTCAAAAAGAGAGAACATTACATCTTGTTCTCAATCTTAGAGGTGGAATTCTCATCCTCATCAAGTTTTTTACCGGCAAGACCATCACATTAGAGGTGGAACCATCTGACACCATCGAGAACGTGAAGGCCAAGATTCAAGATAAGGAAGGGATTCCTCCTGATCAGCAGCGATTGATATTCGCTGGCAAACAACTTGAAGATGGTAGAACATTGTCAGACTACAATATTCAACAGGAGAGCGAGTTGGAACTTATTCTCCGTCTTATAGGTGGAATGCACATCTTCATCAAGACTCTTACCGGCAAGACCATCACATTAGAGGTGGAACCATCTGACACCATCGAGAACGTGAAGGCCAAGATTCAAGATAAGGAAGGGATTCCTCCTGATCAGCAGCGATTGATATTCGCTGGCAAACAACTGGAAGATGGTAGAACATTGTCAGACTACAATATTCAAAAAGAGAGAACATTACATCTTGTTCTCAATCTTAGAGGTGGAATTCTCATCTTCATCAAGTTTTTTACCGGCAAGACCATCACATTAGAGGTGGAACCATCTGACACCATCGAGAACGTGAAGGCCAAGATTCAAGATAAGGAAGGGATTCCTCCTGATCAGCAGCGATTGATATTCGCTGGCAAACAACTTGAAGATGGTAGAACATTGTCAGACTACAATATTCAACAGGAGAGCGAGTTGGAACTTATTCTCCGTCTTATAGGTGGAATGCACATCTTCATCAAGACTCTTACCGGCAAGACCATCACATTAGAGGTGGAACCATCTGACACCATCGAGAACGTGAAGGCCAAGATTCAAGATAAGAAAGGGATTCCTCCTGATCAGCAGCGATTGATATTCGCTGGCAAACAACTGGAAGATGGTAGAACATTGTCAGACTACAATATTCAAAAAGAGAGAACATTACATCTTGTTCTCAATCTTAGAGGTGGAATTCTCATCTTCATCAAGTTTTTTACCGGCAAGACCATCACATTAGAGGTGGAACCATCTGACACCATCGAGAACGTGAAGGCCAAGATTCAAGATAAGGAAGGGATTCCTCCTGATCAGCAGCGATTGATATTCGCTGGCAAACAACTGGAAAATGGTAGAACATTGTCAGACTACAATATTCAAAAAGAGAGAACATTACATCTTGTTCTCAATCTTAGAGGTGGAATTCTCATCTTCATCAAGTTTTTTACCGGCCAGACCATCACATTAGAGGTGGAACCATCTGACACCATCGAGAGCGTCAAGGCCAAGATTCAAGATAAGGAAGGGATTCCTCCTGATCAGCAGCGATTGATATTCGCTGGCAAACAGCTTAAAGATGGTAGAACATTGTCAGACTACAATATTCGAGATGGCTCCACACTTCGTCACAAATGCTGCCAAGTTTCCGTGAGAACATATGCTGGAGGATTAATTGATCTTAATTCATGCTCATGTCATTCATTTGCTGAAGAAATTAAACAGGAGATTGAAGACATCGCAGGCATCCCACAAGAAGAATATCACCTTAAATTCGACGGCGGTGAACTTGGAAATGATCAAGTATTATCTGAAATGGACATTATTCATGGCAAAATTACACTTCAAATTTTTTACACGCTAACAGATGGAATTCCTATTTTTATTAAAGGAATCGATGATGGCATCATTACTTTGAAAGTAGAGTTATCAGATAAGATCAAAAATTTGAAAGAAGTGATTCAAACGAAGACTCAAACTCCTCTAAAGAAGCAGCGACTGACATTCGCTGACAAGCAACTTGATGATAGCGATACACTGTCATATTGCGGCATTCAGGTTGGAGATCAAATCAATTTGCTACTCCTAATACAAATCGGTATAGTGGATCCTTCGGGTTCAACTCTGATTTTATACGTAGATGCTCATGATACAATTCAGTCTGTAAAGCAAGAGATTCATAATGAAAGAGGAATTCCTTCAAATCTGCAGCAAATCCTTCTCAATGATAGCAAACTATCCGAAGGACGAACACTGTTGGATTATAGCATTCAGGATGAATCAACACTGTACTTGCGGATAAAAATCCAGTTATTCGTTGAATTGAGTGATGGTTTTACTATCCCCATGAAAGTTAAGTCATCTGCTTCGATTGAAAGTCTAAAAACAAAGATACAAAAAAAGACGACAATTCCGATCGCTGAACAGCGACTCGTATTCGCTGGTGTATCGCTTGAAAATAAAAAGACGATATCAGATTATGATTTTCCGAGTGATTCTACGCTGTATCTAACTCGTCGCTCGAAAAAAAAAATGGAAATCTTCGTGGAGACAGTTTCAGGCAGAACCACTATCGCTTTGGAGGTGAAGCCATCGACTTCGATTAAGATGCTGAAAGTTCAGATTCAGGACATATTAGGCATTCATCCAAGACAACAAATTCTCACATTTTCTCATTGTCAACTTGTTGATGAGCGAATGTTGTCTCACTACAATGTTAAAGGGAACGACACACTTCATCTTTCACTGCAGACAAAAAAGAAAATGTGCATCTTCGTGGAAGTGTCTCCTGGAAAGACTATTGCTGTCGAAGTGGATCCATCAGATACGATTAGAGACATGCAGGAAGTGATTCTGGATAAAATAGGTGTCCCTCCTGAACACCAGCGAATATCATTTACTGGAACCCATATGGAAGATGTTCAAAGGTTGTCAGATTATGGTATTCAATCTGAATCAAAAATCAGACTTGACTTTGGTACGGAGGATGAGGCATACGTCTTTGTGAAAACGGTCACCGATAAGACAATAACTGTGAAAGTGGAACTATCTGACACCATTAGAAGAGTGAAAGAGAAGATTGAAGATGTGGAAAGTATCCAATCGGATCAGATGCGGTTGTTTTTCGCAGACAAAAAACTTGATGATGATCGAATGTTGTCAGAATACAATATTCCTAGTAAATCTACCATTCATGTTGTCGATTTGAAGGAAAGAATGTACATTTTCGTGGAAACCCTAAGTGGTAGAAACGTAATACTACCGGTAAATCCAGCCATTACAATTAAGGAAGTGAAACTTAACATTCAAGGCAAGGAAGACATACCTTGTAATGAGCAGCTCTTGATATTCAATCGTAAACAACTCGACGATATTCGTAGCCTGTCGTACTACAAAATTGAAGGAGGGGAAACTATTCATTTGATGCATGTTGAGCCTATGCCAGCCACTCCAACAAATTCCCGACAAGGTAAGAGCGTGAATGAATTATATGAATTCAGTTTTCTCATTTGCCCCAATCCATTCTGAAGCCATTTAACTAGAGTTCAGTCAAACTCACAGATAGGACACTTAACATTCATTATTTCGAATTATGCTAGCTTACCTGTTTTATCGAAATCGCTGATTGTGATGCAAAAGGATATCTAAACTCATGATGAATTTGTTATTACTAGGGCGGTTTCTTATTGACCTAAAAAATTACGAATTTTGACTTTATTTTCTAGTAAATTTTTACCTAAAATTTTGACTTAAATGTAAAATTTTTACCCAATCATTTTACCTAATTCAGTTTTGTTTAACCAAAGAAAACATCATTTCAGACTCACAAGAAAACGTTACTTGTTTTAATTAAAGAAACACATTTTATTATTGAGGCCACAAATACAAAGTTCTTCACGAAGAGAAGGAATGCCTCTTAAACAACGAGTTAATTGTTACTTTGACGATGACTGTCAATCATAAACTGTTTCGCGTATTTCACCGGGCATTCACAAAGCACACAGAAAAGTTCACTCCTTGGTGTTACTTTAAATTCTTGAGGATGTTGGCAAGTAACTCTTTTGCACTTGGATGCATCACTTTCAGCTGTCTTGGGCATTTCGAACAATCGAAGATAGTCAGTGTCAGTTAACAAAAAGATGAAATTATGTGCGTTGAAATCCTTGCCAGAATATTTGGTGTCCCATTAGCTTAGGTTTTTGTTTTGATTGAAAAGAGTTCGGGAAACCCAGATCTAAAAATAGCGCTTAGGAAGGCCAGGTGTCTAAAAATAGCGCCTGGGAGGATCAGATTCCTGAAAAATATACTGTCTTATTTAAACTTTTTGACCTTATTTGACTACATTTGACCTTATTTTTACTCTATTGACTATATTGACTTCATTTGTTTATTTTGACCGTATTTTTACTTTTTTGACTTTATTGACCGCCCTAGTATTACATGTCCATTTGACAACATTTTGACCCGCATCTTTTGATTGCAAAATTGCAATTTTGATATCTATATGACAAAACATTATAACCAAAAGAAAGAAGAAATCGTGATTCTAATGGCTGCTCTCGCGACTTCGTACAGTCCCTAGCACGTCCGCAAATTGCATTTGAAGACAATTTTTTTTCAAAATAATGTGAACATGAAAGGGTTTAACTGTTGATCACTTTTTGAAAGTTGCATGCATGAAATACCCTCCACTATGCCCCATCGGAAAATTAGATGATGCATTGATAACTTTATAACTTAAGAAATAAGCGTGATATTTTGTCCTTTTGGGATCGTTGTTGAATGCTTATGATTTTATACACCAGAGAAATCCGACACTCTATGATAATAAAGGACTAGGACGGACTTGGACATTGAAAATACTGTAGTACGTCTGGGCATGCGTAGTCATAGCACCTGTAGGCCTGTAACAGAACAGTGGCTTCCAGTGGTTGACTATGGTTGTATACTTTCTAAAGATGAACAGTTGTTGCAATTTATTATTATTGTAATAGCAGTTTGATAAAAAAACCATAGAACCTGTAAAAGACTTTCATGCGATTGTTGTAATCGAAATTTATTACAGAAATAGCAATCCTATAATATCTAAACAAGAAGTTGCATCTTTGCATTACGAATCTCCTGGTGTACGTTCTATGATGAAGCCCAGGTATTTGCATCTTTTCTATATTGAATCTTGCATTTGCTCCAAAATGACCCCCACGACACCGCATCCTTAATTGTTCATCTGTCACCATTGTCGGAGCAACTGGTATCTGGTTTGTATCCGTTGCTCTTTTGTCCTTTGCTCTCTTGTCTTCCTGCTGTATTGTCTTTGCTCTCTTGTCTTCCTGCTGTATTGTCTTTGCTCTCTTGTCTTCCTGTTGTATTGTCTTTGCTCTCTTGTCTTCCTGCTGTATTGTCTTTGCTCTATTGTCTTCCTGTTGTATTGTCTTTGCTCTCTTGTCTTCCTGCTGTATTGTCTTTGCTCTCTTGTCCCTACGCTTACTATATCTATCCAGAAACTCACACATGCATGATGACTACCTCTATAGAAAACAAGATGACCAGCAACACAAATCGTGATTAGTATCACAGGCACTCCCGAGTGACTCAATTGTATGGGATTCCCATACAAAATTTTCTATGGTATTTTTGGACCTTTTTTAATGGGACTGAAAGGGGTTTTCTTCGGGTTCCCCTTAAAATCCCTTATGAATCCCATATGGTATCTCATAGAAATCCCTTTCATTCCCAGTGCAAAAAAACCTTTCAAACCCATAGAGAAATCCCTTATAGCATTCCCAAAGAGTTGTCATAGGAATTTCATAAGCAAATTAAGAGAGTCTTCGATTTCCTTAGATAAAAGTAGTTACATTTGAGACTCCCCTAGCACGAAAATAATACGATAATAAAATTGAAGAAAAAGTGCAGCATTTCCAAATGATATGTATTATGTGTATTCAGGACAAATTTTGTTTTTTCAGTAATTTCGTTTCAGTATGTAACTTTTTGCGCACAATTGTCTCTGTTTCGGCTTTCACTTTGCCATACCGATCGGCACCGAAACCTGAAAATAATGAAACGAGAGATTGAATGAAATGCATGGACTATCCACTGTGGTATACGGTATGACATTTATATGACATAGCTACATAATTATCGTAATTTTCTGTGAACGGTCTTATTCAAATGATTCGTGCAGACAGCTGCTGTTATTGTTGATTTCGCATATCACCTAAAATCCTCTCCAGACATATTGCATTTTCAGATTATACTACATGTATGTACATGTTCATGCACCACAGTGAAGTTGAAAATCGCTAATTACGTAGCACAAAAATTTCATCCGGCTATTTTCGAAAAAAATGAAATGATGAATTTTGCAAGTAGGCCTAGCATGAAAAGAATGAATGCTTCAATGTAGAATGCATATCGGCCTATCAATGCATGTGTAATTGTGTAAACACCAGCAAGAATAAAGTAATGTATGACAACCAAAAAGCTTCCCATGAAAGCGATTTAAAGAGCTTCTAATTTAATGCACAGTACTGCTGCCGTCCAAACATAAAATAACAACCGACATTTTGATGGTTGTCATTTGAAACAATCCTCTCTTTTTGTGTTGCATCTTGATTTTGTTAATGTCTGATACTCAAATATACGAGTACATTTGTTGCATTGAATACAGGTGCACAAATTGAATTTTTATCTGAAAGTGAGGTACAAAACTGTAAATTGCCAATAATGTCAGTTATGTTACTTTACTTTTGGATGTCAGACTGTACATGTAAGTATAATCAAAGTGATGTGTTATGTAAATTACCGTTATACATGTACTAAAAATACAGTATAAAAGGAAAATATGTGCCGTATAATAAAAAATGCAAGTATGTATGCCCGCTCTATGACTGTGGCTTCACTAGCTAGGAATAAGATAATATACTGTTATACGATGGCTATGCGTGGCTATGCGCATAACAATCCCTCAACGTCGCTTCGGGATAAGTAGATTCAATTTTGGTAGTCAAAATATTCATTGTCCACGCATACACATCGTACGGTGTAACAGTATTCTACTATGGTATCATCTAATATAACTTTAAATATAATTGATGTAAGAGTACGTCTTATAATCATTGTCTTTTATGTTATTCAGTAAACTGTAATTACCGGAATTTTGTACCGGTATCCGTATGCAGTCCTAATGGATCTATTAAATGAGAACATTCATTGTGAGACATTATAGAAAGATCAAATTGATCTCACAACATTAATTTTTAATATTTGATCAATATACTGATTCGACGAAAGTGTTCAAGCGCACTCAGAACTTTAGACAGTTGTCTCAAGCACGATATCCATTTTACGGTATACCTAACCTACATTGTTGAACAGCTCATCAAACTCACTGTTCCAATTTCAACATTATCTTCTTACGGAGACATTCTTTGCTTTTTGAAACCAAAAGATCATCAATGTTGGATGAAATGCTTGCAAGAGGATTGCGATTGGGAGTAGAGGACGTGGGATATCTGCTTGCCGATTCCTCCTCATCAGCCGTCTCCATCCTGAAATCCTGGAAAGAATAAGACAATGAATTTACAGTTGCCTACATGTAGGCCAATGGCATTTTTCTATACGCCCGATAGGCCTAACAATTGAATACACGAATGATGATTTAACTAACTCAATTTTTAAATGCAATAATTTCATCATGTAACAATTTAATATGTGAGTAGAGCAACATTTACTGAACTTACAAGTGTAAAAAACCAAAATAAGACTAAGTATCGAATAAAACTTACTGTTCCAGGTTTGAAATCAATTGATTTCGCAGCAGACACAATTTCTTCAAGCCTTTCGACAATAGGATGCAGTCGATTAACATCTGGAAAAAATAGGTTTGTGTGATTACATGTAAGTAATGGGCAAAAGACCGTTCCCGGACACCATAAAATTCAAAAAAATAGTATCTTTAAAAACGACATAAATTCATGAATTTAGACCCTTTTTCAGGTTTTTAAGACCTAAATTCATGAATTTAGTCGTTTTTAAAGATACAGATTTTTCAAAAAATGGTACTTTTAAATGGTCCAAATTCATGAATTTTGGTCATTTTTCAGGTTATGAAGACCTAAATTCATAAATTTAGGCGTTTTTAAAAATACCTAATTTTCAAATTTTTCAAAATCTCAAATTTGTGAATTAAAATTTTTACCTTGAAAATCATGACCGTTCCAGGACACCGAAAATCATAAAAGTTGAGAATTTCAAATTCATGAATTTTATCCATCTTTCAGGTTTTTAAAATATATCATGTGACTAAAAATATTTCTTTAAAAATGGAAGAAACAAAAGTGGATGAAACAAAAGTGGATGAAACCACAAGAATATATCCTTCGTTATCATATGAACGTAGTTCTACTTTAATGGACATTGAAAAAATGAATAAAGAAAAACACAAAGATAGAGTACGTTATATGAAAGATAAGGAATCTCAATTATTATTAAGATTAGAACATTATAAAAAATTAAGAAAGAGATGGAGTAAAGTTAAGAATGTAACAGAAGGAATTGGCATATTCTTAACAATAAGTTTAGGTGCTTTAACAATTGTTATATCTTCAGGTGTTTTAGTAATTCCAGTAGTTGCTACAGCTTTAACAGGTACGGGTGTTTTTGCAACTTCACTTGTTACAATGTTAGATAAATCTTTAATAACTAAGAAACGAAAATCATTAAAAACTAAGCATTTACATATTAAAGAAGTCTATGATAAACTACATTACTACTTTCAAAGAGTATGTGATGATAATGTTATTACGTTAGATGAGATTGAAAAATTTGATCAAATAGCTAATGAATTAGATCAAATATCCTTTCAATTACAGTCCGAAAAAGTTGATGATAAGAATAGACAGGATGGCAAAATTTCTAGTGATGGTAAAATTTCTAATGAAGAAAATGACAAAATTTTTTTAGAAGAGCTAAAAACTTTAAGCGAAAATTTAAGCAAAACTTTATTAAACAAAACTTTATTAAACAAAACTCAAAACGAGAAAACTTTAAACGAAAAGATGTCAGACAACAAAGCAATAAAAAAATAATTTGTTCAGTAAAATGTTTTTGCTGTATTCCAATGTTACCACAAAATTCAAATATTATATTTTAAAAATGGATAAAATTAGAGCTGATAATTTTAAAAGAATAAAACAATTAGAAGAGTTAATAAAACAAAGAAATATTATGAAAGAAAATCATCTTCAACATAGAATGATAAAAGCTGGTATTCAATCTGATATGTTTGAAAAAAATGCAGCAAACCGAACAAGTAAAAACTGATTTTGAAAAAACTATGAAACCATTTAAAACTCTTGAAAAAGAACTTACAAATAATGATAAACAAATTGATATAACAGATCCAGAGCACAAAACTATATTAGATGACTATGGATTACTAGAATCAAACATTAATAAGAAATTACCAAAATCTATGCAGTTTGAACATTCTATTTCATTTATAGATGGAAAAACAATACCTAGATTTTATCTCGGACAAAAAGAAATATTTCCACAACCTTTTCGAGGTTTAATTTTTTCACCAGATAAATCTCCTTTTAATTTAGATAGAAATTTTGTTGATCTTTTAAGAGGAGCAGATTTAAATAATTATGCTGTAGAAGATCTCATAAAATATGAAGCTATGTTAGATCGAGTTGGTGCAGTAAAATCTCTTAGACGTTATAAACAATTAGAAAATTTATTATCAACGGGAGTTAAAGTAGGAAAAGGTTTTAAAACAGAAACAACTGTATTTTTACCAGATGATCCACAAGAATTACTAAATAGATTAAATATTTTAATATCTGCAATAAAAGAAGGACATAATTCTAGTTTCAATGAAATTCATGCTATATTGAAAAGACTGTTAGAAAAGAAGATTCTAAATGAAGAGGATTATAAAAGTATAGCTGAAATATGTTGTTGTTTTTAATTTTTTATAAAAAAAATATTTATTCAAAATTTTAACTAAAAAATGTGTTCAGCAGATTTAGACAAAATTAATAATCATTTAGAAAATTTGACAGAGATTTTGGGTTCATCAAGATTTAGTACGACGTTAAAAATTATAACAATTACTTCATCACACATTTGTAATTTAGAACCCATTCTACATCTGGAACAAAATAAAAATTATCAAATTGCATTGACTAGTTTCTCTACATTTAACACTATTCAAAATGTTATCAAAGATGTGAATGATCAATTTAGATATTCTACTGATAAAGGCAAAACATGGAAAATACTAACTTTTCTTCCTGGTTCTTACGAAGTTGAATCAATATCAAATGAAATTAAGAGACACTTAGGTATACCATTTAAAGATAAGAAACAATTACATTTTGCAGTTGAACCGGCAGTTAATAAATTTTCTCTTACTTTAGACGAAAATCATCAAGTTGATTTTAATCATGATAGATCATTGTCAAAGCTATTAGGATTTAATAAACAAACCTATAGTCAAGGTTATCATTTAGGTGAGAAGATTCCAAAAATTACTGAAATAAATTCAATTGTTGTACATTGTGACATTATTGAAGGAGGATATATAAATGGTAAATTATCAAATTTAATATTCAGTTTTCCAGCTTTTACTGTACCCATTGGTTATAGATTAAATGTAATTCCACAAACATTAATATATTTCCCTATTACAAGAAAAACTATTAACAACTTTAACATTAGAATCACTGATGAAAAAGGACAAGAAATAAATTTTGGAGGTGAAGAGATTATGATAGAACTTTTGGTTCGGGAGGTATAAACCCCCGTTCGGGAGGTATAAACTCCCGTTCGAGAGGTATAAACTCCCACGCGAAGCTAGAGAAGTTTAATTTTCTTCTTCTTCTTTAAAAATAAAAATAAAATCAAAAATAAAATTTTTTTATTAAAAAATGAGTGAAGTACTACCATTAAATAAAAAAAAACTTAAATTTAATCATCATCCAAATTTATCTAATAAAGTTTTGTCAGTTATTTGTGGAAGATCAGGATGTGGAAAAACGTATCTATTATTTAAAATTTTAACGACTCCAAATTTTTTGGATTATAACAATCTTATAATTTATACAACAACAGCAGAACAACCCGTCTATCAATTTTTAAAATATGGATTTGAAAACAATCTTAAAAAACAGCAATTGCTCCATTATTCAAAGAATATGAAAAATCTGAAGATGAAGAAGAAATAAGTTCGTGGTGTGAAGAAGCAGCAAAAAATAATCAGTTAGTAGAATCCAATAAAAATAAGCATATAAAAATACAATTAATAGATGATAGTGGTAATATGCAAGATCCTAGTAAACTAGATAAAACAATGAAACATTGTGTAATTTTTGATGATTGTGTTAAAGATAGAAATCAGTCAGTTCAGAGAAATTATTTCACAAGAGGCAGACATAATAACTGTAGTGTTTTTTATTTAACACAAAGTATGTATTCATTAGACGGAAGTGTTATTAGAAAGAATGCAAACATATTTATACTATTTGAAATAAATGCAAGAAACTTAAGTGATTTGTTAAGAGATTTATGCGTAAGAAATAAAGATGAATTTAAACAATCGTGTAACAATGCTTGGTCAAAAGATTATGGATTTATCACAATTAATATTGATAAAAAAATTCATGATAGAGTTATAGAAGATTTGTTTACCGAGTGATAAAAGATATACAAATATAGTGTTATAATATTTTTTTTAATTTTATATATATCAAATTTGTCTATCTTAGAAATTAGAAAATTAAAAAGTTGAAGTAGTTATTCCATCAGGTAAAATTTTTCTTTTATCATCAAATGGATCTAATGCTAATTTATGTTCTTCTTTTAAATACATTTTATGTTTCTTTGAATTAAGTCTATATTTACATGCTGTTTTTATTTCATTATTAAATAATACATTTTTATAATCTTGAAATGTTATTTGATTAGCCACCGATGCCTTTGAAATTCCTTTTAATGTTTTATGTGTTTTAATATTATTAGTTGTGTTATAACAAGAACATTTAGATTTTAAAAATATAGCTTCTGTTATGAAATCTTCATTTCCTTCTAATTCATCTTTTACTTTACATAAATCAGAAGGATGAATGATATCTTTTATTTTATTAATTTCTTCATCAAGTGAAGAATTATACGGTATTGTTAATTCTAAGAAAACAGAATCGGTATCTGTAAAGTGTTATTTATAGTTTTTGCCATAAGCAGGTGCTAAATAATCATATATAAATTTATACATAAATAGTTTAGCTAATTCTAATATAGTGAATCCAATAAAATTAAACTTATCATGTTTTACGCTGATTCGGCGTAAATGTACAGCACATAGTTCATCACTAAATCTAGTAGTTCTTTTATATGTAGTTTTCCTTGTTAAATTTTGAAACCTATCTTTATCATAAACTATTTCAATATTTTGTCTATTACGCACATTTTCTAAAGTCTTCCCATAAAATGCATTATTCATTAATTTGAAGAACACGTTTCCAAAATCATCTTTATTTCTTTTAGCTATTTTACGTTTTTCAATATTGAACTCTATATAATTTTTTAACCATTTAGATTTTCTATACTCTAGTTTTCGATGTATTTTGGTGAGAATCATTCCATGTTCTAAATACCAATCTAGCATTCTTCCTTCAACAACATACTTTCCTTTATTACTTAAGTTTACATAAGTTTTTTTGTTGGTCTGTATTTTTTAGGAATTAAAGATTTTTGATAATCTGAAAAATCTTCTATATTGGGAATTTTGTTTTCGGGACAGAAAGGAGAATATTTTGTTTTATCTTTTATTTCATCAGGATATACTAAATCAACTTCATATATATAACCATGATTATAATTTCCATCATATGTTTTTTGATAATCTAGAATATTACACCATGACATTTCACCTGTTGGTAATTCTTGTATCATGCAAGAAGAATATTAGCTATTAAAATCATAATAGAACAAATGGTTTTCTCTCATGATTTCATTAACTGCTGCTTGACTAACTTCATTTGATATAAGTCCTTCTATATTTTGATTAAACAATTTTATAAACTGATCGCTTTCTTCTGGAGATAAAGGTTTCATTATTCCATAATCATCAGGATTTACTTTTTTATTGTAACACTGTACATAACGACTACCTAAAACTGATGAAACTCCACCTCTAATTCCAGATTCAAAAATTAATAATTTATCATATGTATTTTCTTTATAATGTTTAAGTTTAACATTTGTATGTTTTAATCCTGCTAACCATGTTAAACCTGGTGTAGAATAACAATAACATGGATCTATTCCGTAATATTCTAAACACATATCACGAAAGTTTTCGAAAAGATCAGCTAGTATTAATACATCTATCTGAAGATATTTCATTGTATAATCATACATTGTTTTACAATCTAACTCTCTCCAATTCTTTTCAGCTTCTGCATAGTCTTCTTCAGATAATTGTGATTGTTTTAATGTTGATTTAAATTTATTTATTGGAGGAAGTTGTTTTTCTTCCATAATTTTATTCACAGAATTAAAATCTCCAGTTATGTACTCATACGGAAATATTCCTTTTAAATGTTTTAAATTATATTTATTTAATATTTTACATTGTTCAGATTTCAAAGTTTTTCCCATAACATCTAATGAATAAGGAGTAAAAAATCTAAATGCATCTAAAATTCTAATACAACCTAATTGCATTGAAAAATATTCTTCTTCTGTTTTACATAGTACATTTATTTGTTGTTGTTGTAATTTTTCAGATGAAAATAAATCTTTCATTACTAGATGGAAATCATATTTAGAACCATTGTAGAAATATAGAGGAACAAAGTTATATTTAAATTTATTAGCATTAAGATTACAAGAATTATGTGCTGCACCTCTATATAATCCATTTAGATGATCATGATCTTTTACTTTGTCAAGATATCTACCTTTGCCATTTTTATAATTTTTTGTAAATTCTTTTCCACAGTAATAACAATTTGTTTCATTAACAAAATTAATTTCTAACAAAATTAATAAAAAAATAATTTTGTAATTCTTCTACTTTCTTTGTAAACATTTCTGAACTATCTTCACCATAGTATTGAAAATATTCTGATTTAAATAATTCAGGATAATTTGAATGAATGTACATTCCCCAACATAATGGTTTTTGTTCAAATAAATATTTTTCTTTACTTTGTTCAAATACACTTTTTTCATATTTATAAACCGAAGGTTCTAGGGCTTGGCCCGTACCATTTTCAGAATTATCATTTTCAGAATCGGGTGAAGCCCTGGAAGACATCTCCGATGCCCCGTGATTTTGTGTCATATTAACATTATATGCTTCAAAATCACAATAAATAGTAAAGGGTACTTTTTTTAAAAATACCATTTATTGTATTCTAAATAATCATCTTTTGGAAATGTGTTTCTAACTGCTTCATTTTGTTGGCAATTCTCCTAATGTCTATTCATTTCTTCTAAAGTTCTAAAGCTCGTCATACATTGAAGACAAGGAAAATTTGTATTATCTGAAGTTTTTGTATATATAGAAACATCTTTACACAATATAAAATGACCCTGATAATATAATATATTCGCTTGTGCTGGTTGCTTTGTTTGTTCTAGTTTTTCAAATTTATCTTGATATATTTCATGTGTTTCATCAATTTCTTTTGTAAGATTAAATGTATTTCGATGAAAATTTTGATTTAATATTTGTAACTGATAACTATATTCTTTATCATATTTTTTTTATATTGTTGTAGACATTTTTTTTAAAGATTCATTTATTTTTTGATTGGTTTCATTTTCTTCATTATTTAATTCTTTATTGTCTTCATTATTTTCTGCATTTAATTTTTGTATCGTTTCTATCTTATTTTGATATTTATGGCCATATTCTTGTACTAATATTTTTGTTTGTTGTTGATAATCTGTTTTACAATTTTGTAAACTTTTATTTAAATTTTCTAATTTTTGTTGATATTCTAAAGATAAAGATAAATAATCGGAATCATAATCATAATTATAATTACGTCCTTTATAATTATTATGATTAATCATTATTGGTGATAGTGTTTTTATAATTTCAAATTTTTCAGTACATATTATATTTCCTTGGTAAAAAATATTATGATGCATGTAATTTCCTCTATCATTATATACTATTTCTGATTGACATAAATTTTTATTATTCAAATAAAATTTTTTTGAATCTGAGTAAAGTGGAGTAATTTTACCAATAGAAACATAATTCACATTTAATTCAAAAACATTTACTTCTATTAAATTTTTATTCTTTTTATGAAACTTTATTAACCTCTTATAATCATATGGAAATTCATCTAAGCCATCAGAGAGAACAAATTCCTTTATGTATTCTTCTTTATTATAATGACTTAGTCTTTCTTTATGATATTCTGCAGGATGTAAATGTGCTATAATACTCCACAGAAATAATAATCATCTTCATTTTTTATGTTGATTATTTGTGGTGAACTGAAAGGTAAAGGAAAATAACTACCACCAGTATTATTTTTATATTTATCAATTACTATTTTCTTAGATAGTATTTTAACAAATCTCCAACCAGATTCACGTAACTGGGCTTCAATTATACAATTTTCTAATTTAAGTATCATCGATTCAAATATGGGTTGTATATCATTTACATTATGAATTTCTTGTGAATTTATAAAATGTCCTTGTATTATTTCTTCAGGAATTCCATCAGGTACATTTTTTGTATAAAGTACTTCTACATTCATATAACATTTGAAAGATTTCTTGAATATATTATAAAAGTTGGTTAGAATATCAGAAAAAGTTGCATCGGTTTCATTATGTTCAACAGATTCATTAAATAAATATTTTATATCTGTTACGGCTTCATCGGTTCGTTCAGCTTCATCTGTTTTTTTAATTTCGCTTAATTCGTCTATTTCGTTAAATTCATCAGTATCGCTAAATAAATATCTTCCATCTGGTGCGGGCGAAGCCCTAGAACCTTCGGTTCGTACATGTTCATTTTCACTATTAAAAACTTTTTTATATTCCGAATGTGAATAATCATCAAACATTTTTTTAACTTTTATATCAGTAGGTAATGTTTCTAGATAGTTTATATAATTATTTAATTTTAATATAATTCCTTCATCAACTCGATCTACATTTTGTAAATGCAATTTACTATTTAAATGAGATTGATAACTTCTTTTTGTTTGCAACTTTTTTTTACATAAGTTACAATAAAACTTGGTATTTTCCATTTTTTTATTTTTTAAAGAAAAAGTGGTGTTTTAATTTTAGATATAAACATTCTAATATCAAGGACTTGAGTGTTATTTTATATTATTATACATTTCACGTTCTTAAGTTATTTTATTTTCTTTATCATATTAAGTTTTATCATATATTATTATACATTTCACGTTCTTAAATTATTTTATTTTCTTTATCATATTAAGTTTTATCATATAACGTTTTATCAAAAGATAATTTAAATTTTTTTCACTAACTATTGATTCTTCATCATCATCATAAATTGATTTTTCAACATCATAAATTACACTTTTTGGTATAGGATGCCATTCCCTGATAGGATACCATTCTCTTATTGTAATATCTAACTCTAAATTAAATTTCTTATCTGATAATAATATAATAGAGAAAAATATTGGTCTTTGATCTCTTTTGGAAAATTTAATAGTACCACCATAATCTGAATCACTTTTAGTTTTTATTAAAGATGATAAAATTTTAAATTGATTAGATGTAAATCCTAATTTAAATTTTGTAGACCCGACACATAGTTGTCTAACAGTATCTTCAACTATTCCATCATTATTATTTTCAATTGTAAGAAAATGAAATTTAGATAAATTTTGATTATATGTAGTATTAATATCATGTACATCAGTATGAGATATAAATTTTTCTTCACTTAAATTTTTATAATTACTAATATTTTTACAATCTTTTTTACCATTTACACCTTTTTCAGGTGTTTCAGAATCATCATTATTATCATAAGATTCTTTAAGATCGGGCAAAGCCCTAGAACCTTCGGTTCGTTTATTATGATTATGATTATGGTCATTGTTAATAGTATAAGGTGTTGTCCACATATAAATTTTCTCTTGTTGGGCCAAACCATTGACGTAAGATTTTAATAAATTAATCTTTAAGTTGGAATATAATCCTATATACGTATCATCATCATATCTTTGGGGCATTTCTAATGTTTCTTCTTTATAAATTGTATCTCTATAATAAACTTGACATAATAATTCTTCGCTATGCTTTTTACTCTCGATATGAATATTATATTGGTTTTGTTCATCAACAAATAATCTTATTTTTTCTTTGGAAAAAGATTTTAATTTTTTAACTAATTCTTTAATATTGATATAATTAATAATTTTAGTTTCTATCCAATCAGTATTACTAATCGGCAAAACTGCTCTAATAAAACCATGAACATTATTATGACCTATTATAACCATATTTTCTTTATTTAATTCTACGTAAGCCACATCATTATACTTACTTACAATCTCCATAAATTTTATAAATGGATCACCTGGAAAAATACAATAATTAGTTTCAATAGATGGTAAACCTTTAGTCTGTTCTCTAAATATTTCGGCTTGTAATTCAAATAAAATATTAACATCTATACATGGATTATTATTATTATCAAAACATTTATTTTCAAATCCCGTTGATCTCTCGAATAAGAAGAACAGGATGATGCGGACAAATATAATTTTTTTAAATTTACTTTTTCCATTTTTTTATTTTTATTAGAAAAAATTTTATTTTTTTTCTCATTATATAAAAAAAATTACTTTTTTATTGTTTTAAAAATGATGTTACCAAATGTTGGTGGAGGTGCATATATCCCGAATAATCGTGAATTTGAAATAGAGATAGAAAATTATATCATGAAAACTGGAGACGTTTTATCTGGTCCATTGCATCTTTCTATTCTTCCGCAACAAAATACAGAGTTAACAAATAAACAATATGTTGATACACAAATCAATGACTTAAAGGAAAAATATATAGACGATGTTTTGGTTCCACTGATGAACGAATTAAAGTTGCTTAAACTTAATGACAAATCATGAAACGAAAAATTATTAAAACTTGATAAAAAGGATAGAGAGCTAGAAGCAGAAATAGCAAAACTTTTTAAAAAGATTTCTGAACAATCAAAAATTTTAATATTACTTTCTATAAAGTTAAAATCTGCAGTCATTAAAAATAAACATCAGAAACAACTATTGAAAGAACAATTAGAAGATGAAATAGAAAAACTACCTGAAAGAATTTAAAAAAAATTAAAGCAGTTACAAACTACATTCCAAAAAAGTATTGATGAATTAAGTTCTAAAATTACTCAACAAATGAAAAAGATGAATAGAATAATAAATGAAGTAAACTCACTTAATCAAAAAGTTGATAAAATGAAAACTCTTAAAATCAATTAAGAAAATGAATTAAAGAAAAATTTACAAGAAAACTCTAAAGAAAATAAAGAACAGTTAGATGCTGTTAAAAGACAATTAGATGTTCTTAAAATTAAGTTAAATGCTCTTAAAACGTCGTTGAAGATGAATCAGGAGAAAATGCAAGTAAATAGAAAAGAAATTAAAGTACATCACATGCTACTTGACGCAATAGATAAAGTGCAAAAGACAATTAATAAAGTTATCACGAAGTTGTTGGACATTCACAAACGTAAATCTTAAACGGACCAAAGGTCCTCAGGTTACTAACCAATCGTAAATATTTTTCCTAAAAGTCAAATTTATTTCTAAAAATGCCTATAATTTATAAACACAATCTTAAACATTTTGCTTCAAATCAAAGAATTGCTCATGAACCACGTATGAATCCTGTTTATCATTATGATAATAGAGAAACAGTTCACACGGAAGGAGCTGGCATCTTTTCTTGTATTGGAAGTATCGTTAACTTAATTAAAAATAATAAAGATATGATTGCATCTGCTGCAAAAGGAACAGCTGCTATAGGTAGTACAGCTAGTTCAATATCAAATGCTGTTAAGTCTCAAAACGAATTAAAACAACTAGAAGCTATTCGTAAACTTAGGAATGATTCTGAAGAACTAAAAAATTTAAAATAACTTTCAGAGGAAACAAAAAAAAATTGCTAACATAGCTGTGGGGGAAACCTTGAGGAGCGGAGCTCCGTCTGATAGTAAACATAAGAAGAAATCAGGCGTAGCCATAAAACCTTCAATTGAAGAAATAAGAGCTAATGGCGTGAGCAGCAACCTTCGGTCTAACCAGCAAAGCTGTAGCGGATCTGGTCTAGCAAAATTCTAAAATAATATTTTAATAAAATTTTTTTAGTAAAATTTTTTAGCAAAATTTTTTTTAGTTAAATTATTTTGGCAAAATTTTTTAGTAAAATTGATTAGCAAATGTTTTTAGTAAAATTTTTTAGCAAAATTTTTTAGTAAAATTATTTTAGCAGAATTTTTTCTGTGTGTGAGAAAAACAAAAAATCAAATTATTTTTTATAAAAATGTCTTCGCTAATTGAAAATAAATTTGAATTAGATAAACCACCAGGTGTTAGTTATAATCAAAAAAAGAATGACTATATATGAATTGCTATGAATCCCGGATCTTCTAGTAGAGTAAATACTGGAGGAGATTTAATTTTTGAAGTTGATAATCAGCAGAGTTATATATATCTACCTGATTCATTTTTACACTGTGAAATTTCTTTATATAGTGATGCCAATTTTACAACACCATTACCAAAAACCGATAATATTGCATTAGAGAATAATTTTTTTCCAAGATTATTCACACAAATGCGTTTAGATGTTGCAACTCAAAATATAGAAACAATAAGTGATTCTCCAGGTGTAATTGATACAATGCTTAGATTTGTAACAATTGGTGAAAATAATAAAAAGTATGAAATCGAAGGTTGGTTTCCTGATACTAATGATGGCAAAATTATTGATGATTTAACTCACGGTGGAACAGATGCAGCAGGAATTGCGAAAGATGTATAAAATATTGCAAATCATTTAAATAAAACAAACAATAGTGTATATAAAGAAAGACGTGAATTTAACAAGAAAAGTAAGCAAACAGTAAATTGGTCATTGTCTCCATTATTCGGATATTTAGATTATGATGAAATATCATATCAATTAAAATTTAAATTAATAATTCATCGCACAGCAAATAATGAATTAATCTTTTTTGGTAAGACTGGAAAAAAAGCATATTTAAAATTGATAGACTTGAATGGTGGATTAAGCATATTACTCCTAGTTTAGAGGTCGAATTAGATATTGCAAATAGATTAAATACTAACAAACCAATTCCAGTAAATTTTCTGAAGCGTACTGCTAGTTCAGTAACTTTTTCCGAACAAAGATTTAACTGGCATTTTACTAGAACTTCAAATACACCAAGATATTTATTACTAACATTTCAAAGAAATAATTCTCCAAGTTTTGATAAAAACAATAATCTCTTCCATATTAATACAATTCGAAGTTTACAAGTTTCATTAAATCAAACCCGATATCCAATTGATCCATTAAGATTCGATGATACCAATAATCAATTTATGGAAGGATATGATGCTTATCGAAATCTTTGTATAGAATTTGGAGTTGAACCACAATTAACTCCTGGAGATTGGAGACATTTATATCCAGTTTTCTGTTTTGATTTAAGTGCACAATCTGAAGTTATTATCAAGACTGGTTGTGATGTAAAAATTAATATTGAAAAGAAAGATTCCACAACTTCATTGATGGCTTATGGTTTATTGCTAGAAGATGTAAAATATTCTATTGAAATTCTTAATGGAAAGATGGCAAGGATCGGCTGAAGCCTCGAGGAGCTTCGCTCCGATAAGTTAATTCAAATTTTTGATAACTTAAAATTTTTTATTAAAAATGTCGCAAGCGAAAAGTAATAATAATAAAACTGTGGAATTAAAATTACGTAATATTGTTGACAAAAATACACCGAAAACTATTACGATTAGCAAAAAAAAGTATTACATAAGTAAACCAATGATAGAGAATATTCAATTACAAGAAGAAAAGAATGGCGGGATTCTCCCATTAATTCCACTAATAATAGGAGGCATAGCAGCAGCAGGAAGTGTTGCAGGTGGGACAGCTGGTATTGTCTAAGCAGTAAATAAAAATAAATCAGAGAAGGCAGCATTAGAAGAACAAAAACGTCATAATAGAGAGTTAGAGAAAGTTGCTAGGGGTGACGGAATAGTAGATAATTTTATTAGTAAATTAAATTTAGTTGATGAAGGAAAACGAGTTCTTAAAAATATTCTCCACAATGTTGATGATTTAATTGAAATTAAGGAAACTAAAGATGGTTCTGGAATATATCTAAGTCCTAGTATGATTCGGTAATAACCTCAGGACCTTTGGTCCGATCCGGTAAAACTTTTATTTTATCTTTTAAAATGAATTCTACAAATTCCGAAAATTTAATTAAATTAAAAATTACTAATTTAGATTCATTGAATTATCTATCAAACAAAAATAAAAACTCAAATTGTCAGCATATTGGAGGTGACATACAAAAAGCATTAGAAAACTTTCCTGGATTTATTTGTAGTAAATATTCGAAAGAAAAACATCTTCCTGGTCATTCATATACCGGTCCAGGAACTCGATTAGATATAAGACTAGATGAGAATAATAATCCGAAACCAGGTGAAGAACCAATAAATAGAGTAGATGCCGCAGCTTACAGGCATGATTCAGCTCATCGAAATCATGACCTAAGTTCTCGACATGCAGCTGATAAGAAGATGATTCAGGAATTAGATAGTATTCAGAATCCTTCCTTTAGAGAAAAAATTGAAAGAATGTTTGTTAAGAAAGCTTTACAAGCTAAAATATTATTCGGTCAGGGTTTAAATGAAACGAGAGCAAAGCTGTCTGAGAGCAACGCTCGAACCTACGCCTCCGAAATTCATAAAGAATACAGAAGGCCTAAATATTTATTGAAAGTAAAAGTATTTAATAAAGATGATATTTGGAGTGCTGATCTCATTCATATGCCGAATGAAAAAGATTATAAATACGCATTGACCGTCATATATTTATAAACACGATACGCTTGGGTAAAGCCTTTAAAAAATAAAAGTGGTCTATCAGTTAAATATGCGTTTGAAGAAATCTTTAAAGAAAGTAAGAGAGAGCCAAAAAAATTGTTTGTTGATAAAGGGTCGGAATTTTATAACAGAAACGTTCAGCCACTATTTGAAACTGTTTATTCAACTGAAAACGCAGGAAAAGCTGTAGTGATAGAAGGATTCAATCGGACGTTAAAAAATAAATTATTCAAGAAATTTACTGAGCAAAGAAATCAGAAATGGTTGAAGATATTACCAGGAGTTGTAGAAGAGTACGATAATAAAGTTCATTTTGGTATTGAAGAAACCCCGAAGAATGCTTCTGACGACCCTGATTTGAAAAGAAAAAAAATATTCGAGAATAATTATTCGAATGAGAGTAATCCGAATTTGCAGAAACTTAAGCCGAAATTTAAAATTGGAGATAGAGTTAGAATATTTAAATATAAGAATAAATTTGAAAAAGGCTTCGTCGGATACTGGACTAAAGAAATACTTGAAGTTTGTAAAATAAATCAAACTTATCCGATTACTTGCGAAATCAAAGATTTACATGATGAAAATATCAGAGGCCGATTTTATCAAAATGAATTACAACGAAGTGATTTTTAATTATCATTATTATTGGAACTAACGTTTCGGGAATGAAATTCCCTTGTTAGGCGTAGCCATAGAACCTACGGTTCGTTCAATTCTAACATAATATCAAGAAATGGTACCCCTTTTTGTAGTTTAAATAAAACATAAAGACATAATGGACCACAATAAGTAGTTCCCGGTTTTGAATTTGAATTGTATTATAAATTCCATTGCCAAGTAATTTTTGACTTCGTTTGTAGGTGGAAGTCCATAAGAGTCGAACCAATTATCTCGATTTTTATTAAAGATACCTGCAGACCAATGTATTCCTTTTTCATCTGACGTATGAAGGTTTGTTATGAAATTTATAGTTATTGTTGGCTTATTTTTTAGGAATTGTAATTCGTCTCTCATTAGAACATGAAAATTCTTTATTCCCAATTGATTTGCGATTTTCTTTAAATCGAAATTCGTTGTTGTTTGTGTTCCATATAATTTCAAAAACTCATTTATGCTCATTTTATAATAAAAAAATTTCTTAAGGGACCCCTAGAAGTCAGAAGGGAGGGGGTATTGATTTAAAACTGTTCCACAATGATGACTTTCCTTACTACTTAGTCAGAAGGGGGTATTGATTTAAAACTGTTTCATAGTGATGACTTTCCTTACTACTTGGGGGGTATTGATTTAAAACTGTTCCACAATGATGACTTTCCTTACTACTTATTCGATTTTGAAATGATTTAATTTAATCTAAATTAAAACGTTACATTTGTAAGGAATCAGTTGATTAGCGGAGTTAGTGTTTCGCACATATTTTATCAGTAGTAATTCATCCCTCATCAATATGTGAAAATTCTTTATTTCCAATTGATTAGCGATCTCATTTAAATTGAAATTTGACGTGGTTTGTTTGCCGTATATTTTTTAGGAAGTCTCAAATGTTACTCATTTTAAATGAAATAAAATGTCTTGTTTAACAATGTTCCAATTTATTTTTATGAACTCTCATTAAGAGGTTATTGTTTGTTTTATCTGTATTAAGACAATAGCAACATCTGTTACCACATTTCTCAAACCGCATGATTGTTTTAGGGGATTATACGGGTTGTGCATTCATAACATAGCGTTAATAACATAAAAGCAATCTATTAATTCATTCTCTGCTTTGAGGGAATATTCTGTTGTTATAGCAAGCATTCAATACAATATCGCAGTATCGATAGTCGAGACCGACTGTCGAACCAAAACCGCAACATTTCTGGTTTTGGTCGGTGAACTGGCTCGCGTTTTGGTCGATGAAATGATTTACAATGCGGTGCAATTCCCCCATTGTCATTCAAGTACATTTAATCATACGCGTCATGTCATACCTGTATGTTGTCAAGCAAACTTCATACACCTACAATGCCGCTTTGCTTAGATCACCATTCATAATTTTCACTTGCTATTTAAACACGCACAATTCATAAAACGTGACACATTACAATCTTAGTTTAAATCTTATCGTCACAATGGTTGGATCTACTGAAAGATCTGTTCGATTGGAGACAAAGCGGAGAAGAATTCAGAAGTTAACAAGGGAAATCATACATCTGCAAGCACAAAGTAAAATATTCTTACACTTGGATATGAGAAGAATTTTTGAATACATCGGAGACCCGCAGATCAATTATAGGACATGATTTAAGAGAGAGAAAAAATTGTTATTCTCAAATTTGAAATTCTCAACTTTTATGATTTTCGGTGTCCTGGAACGGTCATGATTTAAGCGAGAAAATTGTAATTCTCAAATTTTGAGATTCTCAACTTTTATGATTTTCGGTGTCCTGGAACGGTCATGATTTTCAAGGTAAAAATTGTAATTCACAAATTTGAGATTTTGAAAAATTTGAAAAATTGGGTATTTTTAAAAACGCCTAAATTTATGAATTTAGGTCTTCATAACCTGAAAAATGACCAAAATTCATGAATTTGGACCATTTAAAAAGTACCATTTTTTGAAAAATCGGTATCTTTAAAAACGACTAAATTCATGAATTTAGGTCTTAAAAACCTGAAAAAGAGTCTAAATTCATGAATTTATGTCGTTTTTAAAGATACTATTTTTTTGAATTTTATGGTGTCCTGGAACGGTCTTTTGCCCATTACTCATGTAGGCTTAGATTGTAGAGCAACAACAGGTTGCCTATAAATTATTTTCAAACATACTCATTTCATACTATTTTCAAACAGCTCATCAGTGGTTATACAGTATTGGCCTAGTCTATTTTCATAAATGGGTCTAAAACTTTTTCAACGTGAAGCTTAGAAAAAAAGAGAGTGGGTTATACAACATAACATACCGGTGTGCAAAATGTTTACAATGTTGCCGTAGTAATCTTACTTGTAATTGCATACAGCTTAGACTAGGAAAAGTCAAATATGTTCACAAATATCATTAAATATTTGCATGTTATTCAAGGATATCATGCAATAGTGTCCTCATTTGAAGTACTGATTTCAATGTATTTATATTCCGATTTCTAAGCGTCCAATCTTTACCAATAATTGTACGTGTGCTCTGAAAAGTAATAGACACTGCAGCAGTGTCAGTGCTACATAGATTTTGCACTGATATGAATTTCCAAAAAATATTTGACAAAGTAATACATGGCTTGCTATAGCATTCACTTTGCGATTATTGCACTCGAAATACATGCATGCATTGTCTTATACATTATGTAATATATTATGCATGTATATAATATGTGTTATATATAAATTCCGTTCATAACACAGGTGAACAAAAAAAGTATATAGTGTGACATCTGGCGCTTCGCTTCGCTTGCACCGGATGTCACACTTTTGCGGAGTTTCAAAAATTTACGTAGTCTATAAATTTCACGTAATCGAAAATTTAGGTAGACTCCAAATTTCACGTGGCCGAAAATTTAGGTAGTGACAAATTTTCAAAAAATTAAAATTTCACGTGGCCGAAAACTTAGGTAGACTCCAAATTTCACGTAATCGAAAATTTAAGTTGTCCCAAAATATCACGTAATCGAAAACTTAAGTTGTCTCAAAATATCACGTGGTCTAAGAATTTCAAGTAGTCGAAAATTTAGGCACACGAAAATTTAAGTTGTCTCAAAATATCACATAGTCTCAATATACCAGAAGATTGTATTCAAAATATTTATCCAAAATATTTCTTTAAAAATGGAAACCTCAACGTGGACGAAAATTGAAGAAACAAAAGTGGATGAAAGAAAAGTGGAAGAAACCGCAAGAATATATCCTTCGTTATCACAGTTAAAAATAAGTGAATTGAATAAAGAAAAACACAAGGATAGAGTACGTTATATGAAAGATAAGGAATCTCAATTATTATTAAGATTAGAGCATTATAAAAAATTAAGAAAGAGATGGACTAATGTTAAGAATGTAACACAAGGAATTGGCATATTGTTAACAATTTCTTTAGGTGCTTTAACAATTGTTATATCTTCAGGTGTCTTAGTAATTCCAGTAGTTGTTACAGCTTTAACAGGTACGGGTGTTTTTGCATCTTCACTTGTTACAATGTTAGATAAATCTTTAATTACTAAGAAACGAAAATCATTAAAAACTAAGCATTTACATATTAAAGAAGTCTATGATAAACTACATTACTACTTTCAAAGAGTATGTGATGATAATGTTATTACGTTAGATGAGATTGAAAAATTTGATCAAATAGCTAATGAAGTAAATCAAATATCATTTCAATTACAGACAGAAAAAGTTGATGACAAGAATAAAAAGGATGGCAAAACTTTTAGTGATGGTAAAATTTCTAATGAAGAAAATGATAAAGTTTTTTTAGAAGAACTAAAAACTTTATTAAACAAAACTTTATTAAACAAAACTTAAAACGAAAAGATGTCAGACAACAAAACAATAAAAAAATAATTTGTTCAGTAAAATGTTTTTGCTGTATTCCAATGTTACCACAAAATTCAAATATTATATTTTAAAAATGGATAAAATTAGAGCTGATAATTTTAAAAGAATAAAACAATTAGAAGAGTTAATAAAACAAAGAAATATTATGAAAGAAAATCATCTTCAACATAGAATGATAAAAGCTGGTATTCAATCTGATATGTTTGAAAAAAATGCAGCAAACCGAGCAAGTAAAAACTGATTTTGAAAAAACTATGGAACCATTTAAAACTCTTGAAAAAGAAAGTACAAATAATGATAAACAAAAATAATATAACAGATACAGAACACAAAACTATACTAGATGACTATGGATTACTAGAATCAAACATTAATAAGAAATTACCAAAATCTATGCAGTTTGAACATTCTATTTCATTTATAGATGGAAAAACAATACCTAGATTTTATCTCGGACAAAAAGAAATATTTCCACAACCTTTTCGAGGTTTAATTTTTTCACCAGATAAATCTCCTTTTAATTTAGATAGAAATTTTGTTGATCTTTTAAGAGGAGCAGATTTAAATAATTATGCTGTAGAAGATCTCATAAAATATAAAGGTTAGATAGAGTTAAAGCAGGAAAAACTCTTAAACGTTATAGAGAATTAGAAAATTTATTATCAACGGGAGTTAAAGTAGGAAAAGGTTTTAAAACAGAAACAACTCTATTTTTACCAGATGATCCACAAGAATTACTAAATAGATTAAATATTTTAATATCTGCAATAAAAGAAGGACATAATTTTAGTTTCAATGAAATTCATGCTATATTGAAAAGACTGTTAGAAAAGAAGATTCTAAATGAAGAGGATTATAAAAGTATAGCTGAAATATGTTGTTGTTTTTAATTTTTTATAAAAAAATATTTATTCAAAATTTTAACTAAAAAATGTCTTCGAGAGAATTATCATCAGCAGATTTTGGCAAAATTAATAATCATTTAGAAAATTTGACAGAGATTTTGGGTTCATCAAGATTTAGTACGACGTTAAAAATTATAACAACTACTTCATCACACACTTGTAATTTGGAACCCATTCTACATCTGGAACAAAATAAAAATTATCAAATTTTAATTTTCAACTTATTATTATTATTTTTCTTTAAAAAAAATTAAAATAAATTTTTTTTATTAAAAAATGAGTGAATTTCCCCCATTAAATAAAAAAACTCAAATTTAATCATTATCCAAATTTATCTAATAAAGTTTTGTCAGTTATTTGTGGAAGATCAGGATGTGGAAAAACGTATCTATTATTCAAAATTTTAACGACTCCAAATTTTTTGGATTATAACAATCTTATAATTTATACAACAACAGCAGAACAACCCGTCTATCAATTTTTAAAATATGGATTTGAAAACAATCTTAAAAAACAGCAATTGCTTCATTATTCAAAGAATATGAAAATTCTGAATATGAAGAAGAAATAAGTTCGTGGTGTGAAGAAGCAGCAAAAAATAATCAGTTAGTAGAATCCAATAAAAATAAGCATATAAAAATACAATTAATAGATGATAGTGGTAATATGCAAGATCCTAGTAAACTAGATAAAACAATGAAACATTGTGTAATTTTTGATGATTGTGTTAAAGATAGAAATCAGTCAGTTCAGAGAAATTATTTCACAAGAGGCAGACATAATAACTGTAGTGTTTTTTATTTTAACACAAAGTATGTATTCATTAGACGGAAGTGTTATTAGAAAGAATGCTAATATATTTATACTATTTGAAATAAATGCAAGAAACTTAAGTGATTTGTTAAGAGATTTATGCGTAAGAAATAAAGATGAATTCAAACAATCGTGTAATAATGCTTGGTCAAAAGATTATGGCTTCATTACAATTAATATTGATAAAAAAATACATGACAGAGTTATAGAAAATATTTTCGCGGAGTGATCGAATATTTTTTTCTTATAATTTTTTTATTAATGAAAATAAAAAAAATATGTTGAATGCTTACAAGATAGAACATGTACCAGTTTTAAAAGATTATCGTCATCCTACAAACCCTATCAATTCGAAGAAAGAAGTTAGATTTTATTATCATCATAAATATGTAGCGCTCGTTACAGATTATAAAACAAAACATGGTATTAAACCGTGTGTTAAAACAAAAGACTTTCCACTTTGTTCAAGAAGTTTCCGAGTATTTTTGGCTTTCAATAATTTATGGTGGTTGGTTAAGAAAGAAAATTTAACAACACATGAATTAGAAACATTACATCAATTAAATATTCCTGTGTATATGTAAAAATACATTTTTTCTTTTAAAAAATATGAATCGCGAAATGTCTCTCGGACTAACGTCTAGGATTGATGAATTAAACAAGAAACAAATTGCAGAGTTTGATGCACAAATTAAACGTAGTAAACGTATTAAAAAACAGAAACGTAGTATTAAACGTAGTATTAAAAAACAGAAACGTGGAACAAAAGAAATATTAGAAACTCCTATTACTGATATTTTTTTTGATGATAGAATTAAGGATGAACTTGATGATGATTTATGTAATTTGCTTAATCCAAATGAAATGAAATATGAAAATGTATCTTTTATTAATGTAGTAAATGTGATATGCGGAAACTTTTAGCAAATGGTAAAATTATTAATTTACTTGGAAAAGTTATTAAAGATCAGGAAAATATAATTCAAAATTTTTACGTAACCTTCTGTAATAAAAAATCATTTGAAACATGGTTTTCCAATCTGGATGAGAAATCAGATAGCCATGAATGGATTTTTACAGGTGATATTAAATATGAAGATCTTGGAATGAAGTTAGTACAAAGATCACATAGAGGTGCAGGTATTAATATGAAATATAGAATCAAAGAATATTTCGGTGAATATTGTTATATTCCTTCTGAAGATTTTTGTTTTATTAAATGTTATCATGTTTTACGAGGTTTTAATGAAGAACAAGGAGAAATGATGAAAGAAATGTTTAATAATTTTTTATATAAAGAGAAAGCCACATCTAGAACAGGAGTAATGTCAAACTGCAAATTTTCTCAATTCAATAAATATTTTGGAGAATGTGTTCAATATTATAGTCCTGCCAATCGTCATTTAAATCCTAGAGGAATTGAAACGTTTCATAATTATGTTTATTACAATTATTTTCACGAAGGTTCAACAATTGGACACTATTGTTTAATCAATAAATCTCATAAATTAAAAGCTATTATAGAAATTGAAAAAATTTTCAAGCCAATATATAAAACAGTTACTGATGAAAATCTAACAACGCGTCCATATAAAATCATAACAAAGAAAACCAATTAACTATAGTTCAACATATATTTGGGATCTCAAAACTTTTCTTGATCCTAACTGTTCAACAGCTCATCCTATTCCTTGTGCTGTAGGAGCTATTAATTTTAATAAATTTATATGTTGCTTACCGAAACAAAGATTGAAAGAATTAGAAACACGTTTGTTATGTGGTATGATTAAAATTAAACGAACAAAAGATGAAGATGAAATTAAAAAACTTAAAAAACAAATTTATGAGTATAATAATTTAACTGAACTAGAATTTAATAAACTTCAAAATTCTGTGAAAATATTAACGAGAACTGAGGATGATGAATGTCCAATCGGGGGAAACCCAGAGGACGCATGTCCGATCCATCAATTTTTCAAAACTCTTGGAAAATTTAATTATTCGAAAGTAACTTTAATAGCTCACAATTCATCAGGTTTTGATTCTTATTTTCCGATAAAAGCTAATTTCAAATTATCTAAACCGCCTCTGAAAACTTCAAGAGGAATATTGACTGCTTCATTACAAAATCCTTATACAACTGAATGTGTTAGTAGATATATTCAAAAATCTTTTAGATTTAAAAATAATAATAATAATACGAAAAAAAATTCACCTCCAGGTAATTTAGCACTTCAAACTATTATCATGAAATGTAGTTATCAACATGTAAAAACAAGTCTTTCTAAATGGTGTGAGAATTTTAAAATTCCTACCAATGTGTGTAAATTAAATTATGAAATTGGAGACATAACACATGAAAATTATAAAGAAAAAGAAAATGAATGGAGACCATATTTAGTTAACGATATTCTTTCTTTAGCTTTTTGTTTCTATAAATATAATAATGTTATGCGAGGTTTAGTTGGTGAAGATATAACTACTAATTTAACATCCTCCGCTTTAACATTTAACGGTTGGATGAAAAGCGTACAAAATGACAATATAAATATTCATTCTCATATAGATTTATGGGCTAGAAATTATATTAGAAAATCTGTTAAAGGTGTAAGAGTTTCAGCAAATATAAGAAAATACATATCACCATTTTGTAGCATCTTGTTACCAATATTAAAACAGTATTTACCTGGTCGCTACGCTGGGGGGACTTTGTCCCTTGGAAGTATTTTAATAGATTTAATGAAACCGTCTCGAGATTTAGAAGATAATACTGAAATTTGTAAGAAAAGTTCAAATAAACTACTTGAACAAAAAATGAATTTCTAATGGCTTTTGATGCAACATCTTTATATCCATCAGCTATGTATGATGAAAATTCAGAATACCCTAAATCTGAATCAGCTAGAAAATTTCGTCAAGAAGAAGAACGAGAAATAGTATCTAAATTTAATACTCAAATATTTAGACCTAAAACTGGAATATTTACAGTTGTGTTTCAATATCCGAATGATATGTTTTTTCAACCAGTTCCTATAAAAGATAAAGTTAAAAATCAAAATAATAATTCTCATGTAAAAGTAATCAGGTTTAGAAATGGTATATGTTATGATGTATTAACTTCTGTAGACATACAAGAAATTGTTAGATGTGGTGGAAAAGTCTTACATATTACTGATATAATTTATGAAAAAAATTATCAAGTTTCACCATTTCGAAATTATATTGAAAAACTTTTTAATTTGAGAAAAAAATATAAAACAGAAGGAAACACTGTAGGATGAGTTAATTAAATTATTGATGAATTCGCTATATGGCAAAACTGTGCAAAAAGATATAACCACTAAATATCATTTATGGAATGAGAATACATTGAGAAAAAATTTCACTCAAGAAGTAAAAGATTATAAAAAAAATTAAATGATGAACAATATTTAGCGAAAGTAGAAATGGAAGATGATGAATTTCTTAAAGCTAATATTGTAAAAGATGGGAAGACGTCATTCATGCCATCACACTTAGGTTCTTTTATTCTTTCTCACTCTAGAAGAATTATGAATAACTTTATTTTAGAAATTAATGGTTTTAACGAAAAATACATTCATTATACCGATTCAGTAACAGCTGACACGCCTGCAATATTGAGAAAGAATAATTTATTATTTATTTCTAGAATAGATAGTATTGTAGACAACTATGAAATTAATCCGTTTGAAATTAATGGTGATATGAAAGAAATTTCTATAGTTGATAATTTAGAAATTTATACTCATAATGGATGGAGCAAAGTAAAAAAAATAGTAGACATTACACAAATAAAAGTATTTATCGAATAAGAACAAAAATGGGAATAGTAGATGCTACTGTAGATCATTCATTGTTAGAAGAAACCGGTAATGAAATAAAGCCACAAGATTTAAATATAGAAACAAATTTACTACATAATAAATTATTTTTACACGACAATACAATCACATTGAAACAAATTGTAAGTGATATTTATGTTAATGATCCACCTAATTTAATATGTAAGCGAGCATTTATAGAAGGGTTCTTTTTAGGAGATGGTTCTGCTGGAATCTATAATTATAAATCAGGAGTCAGATATTGTTGTACTTTAAATAACCAAGACCTTAACCTCTTAATGAAATTACAAACATATATTAATGGAGCTTATAACAATGATTGTAAAATATATGATACAATGAGATCATCTACTGTATACAAACTTAATTTTCAAAATCAAAAACAAAATGCTATATACTTTAGTGAAAATTATTATAATCAGTTTAGAGAAAAACGTGTTCCTTGGAATGTTCTAAATGCTGAATATAATATTAGATATTGGTTCTTTGTTGGATTTTATGCTGCTTAAAAAAATTATTAGACATTACACAAATAAAAGTATTTATCGAATATGAACAAAAATGGGAATGGTAGATGCTACTGAAGATCATTCATTGTTAGATGAAACAGGTAATGAAATAAAGCCACAAGAATTAAATATAGGAACAAATTATAGAAACAATTATAGAACAAATATAGAAACAAAACTACATAATAAATTACTTTTACACGACAATACAATCACATTGAAAAAAATTGTAAGTGATATTTATGTTAATGATCCACCTAATTTAATATGTAAGCGAGCATTTATAGAAGGGTTCTTTTTAGGAGATGGTTCTGCTGGAATCTATAATTATAAATCAGGAGTCAGATATTGTTGTACTTTAAATAACCAAGACCTTAACCTCTTAATGAAATTACAAACATATATTAATGGAGCTTATAACAATGATTGTAAAATATATGATACAATGAGATCATCTACTGTATACAAACTTAATTTTCAAAATCAAAAACAAAATGCTATATACTTTAGTGAAAATTATTATAATCAGTTTAGAGAAAAACGTGTTCCTTGGAATGTTCTAAAATGCTGAATATAATATTAGATATTGGTTCTTTGTTGGATTTTATGCTGCTTAAAAAAATTATTAGACATTACACAAATAAAAGTATTTATCGAATATGAACAAAAATGGGAATGGTAGATGCTACTGAAGATCATTCATTGTTAGATGAAACAGGTAATGAAATAAAGCCACAAGAATTAAATATAGGAACAAATTATAGAAACAATTATAGAACAAATATAGAAACAAAACTACATAATAAATTACTTTTACACGACAATACAATCACATTGAAAAAAATTGTAAGTGATATTTATGTTAATGATCCACCTAATTTAATATGTAAGCGAGCATTTATAGAAGGGTTCTTTTTAGGAGATGGTTCTGCTGGAATCTATAATTATAAATCAGGAGTCAGATATTGTTGTACTTTAAATAACCAAGACCTTAACCTCTTAATGAAATTACAAACATATATTAATGGAGCTTATAACAATGATTGTAAAATATATGATACAATGAGATCATCTACTGTATACAAACTTAATTTTCAAAATCAAAAACAAAATGCTATATACTTTAGTGAAAATTATTATAATCAGTTTAGAGAAAAACGTGTTCCTTGGAATGTTCTAAATGCTGAATATAATATTAGATATTGGTTCTTTGTTGGATTTTATGCTGCTTAAAAAAATTATTAGACATTACACAAATAAAAGTATTTATCGAATATGAACAAAAATGGGAATGGTAGATGCTACTGAAGATCATTCATTGTTAGATGAAACAGGTAATGAAATAAAGCCACAAGAATTAAATATAGGAACAAATTATAGAACCAATTATAGAACAAATATAGAAACAAAACTACATAATAAATTCTTTTTACACGACAATACAATCACATTGAAACAAATTGTAAGTGATATTTATGTTAATGATCCACCTAATTTAATATGTAAGCGAGCATTTATAGAAGGGTTCTTTTTAGGAGATGGTTCTGCTGGAATCTATAATTATAAATCAGGAGTCAGATATTGTTGTACTTTAAATAACCAAGACCTTAACCTCTTAATGAAATTACAAACATATATTAATGAAGCTTATAACAATGATTGTAAAATATATGATACAATGAGATCATCTACTGTATACAAACTTAATTTTCAAAATCAAAAACAAAATGCTATATACTTTAGTGAAAATTATTATAATCAGTTTAGAGAAAAATGTGTTCCTTGGTATGTTCTAAATGCTGAATATAATAT
>CAJQUW010006800.1:0-19410 GCA_907163375.1 Prostheceraeus crozeri | reverse complement strand
AAAAGCTACCGCATTTTGGTTGATTACCTGTCCAGGAAAACTTGAGTCTTTGCATTACTCCCGTTTTGGCAATTATACCTACTCAAAAAAATTTCCTTTCACTTCGTATTTTTACATTCATGGGTTTATTGGAATATTTAATCATGTGAATGACCTAGCATGTTAACCATTCACTAACCGATACACAGAAGCTCAAGAATAACGCGTGATTCATCACAATCTTCAATGTATCCCTATTTGATTAAATTTAGAGTAGTCCTAAACGTACTTGTACAATTTGTAATAAATGGTGGTGAATATACACGTTTCATTCATGTACGATTTTGGTGGTGATCGGAAATACGATGAACATGTACTAAGAGTACTGAGACATAATGAAAATTTCTTTATTCATGCAAATATAATAACCAAATAATAAACCCTTGAAGCTCAATCCAGATGTTCAGAGTGAATTAAACCCAATGACAAAAATGAAAAATTCAGGAAATTCTTGTAGCTCTGTCCGCCTTGTTTTCTATTTATAGTTTTAAAATTAAGTACGTATGTTGGAACTACTTGTACATTATCGCAGTTGATTACATGCAATAATTTAATAAATGAAACATTATAAATTCAATTTATAATCATACTTAACTTTCGTAGTTCAGATATATTCAATATACCACATCAAAATTATCAAGTTAACTATAGTTTGTACTGCCCACCTCGGAAAATTCAAGATGATATACATATAGATCTATTGAAAAATAACTTGGAGAGGAAATAACAATTCATCCGACTAAAAGATGCCGTGTGTGTTACTCACTTGGTAGGATTAAAAAAACTACCGTATTTTGTGATATCCTGTACCTGGTAAACAAGAAAAAACCGGGACTTTGCATTACTCCATGTTTTGGTAATAAGACAAGTTAATTATATATAATTTACCTACTGTATCACGGACAATGTGCAAAACTTCAGCCTTTAATCAAATTATGCTCCGCATACATTTTGTATTGCGAATGTAGGCCCGCTAAATACATGCACAGTTGCACATATCAAAAACACTAAACATCAACAAATTGAAAAAATTAAATGATAGCTTGCTTGTGAAAGAATTCCATAATTATAATCCAAACATTGAACACATACAAACTAGAATCACGACAAAGCGCTACTTTAGTTTTACAAAATTCACTCAAATATCATAGAAATTTTGTTTTGATGAAAGTTCAATAAACAGATTTTTTTCTATTGCATCCGAATAACAGATTTCACATCAATTTCTTGTTTGTTTTCAAGCACTCCTAACGATCTGAAGATTTCACAACCCAAAAGTTGTCAAAGTGTATCTGAATCAACTGAAGGTTGCCCTATTTCAACAACACTATTCAATTCAATAGTTCAAATTCCTTCGTTGAATAGTGGATATGATAAAGCATCCTCAGCGGTTCTGCATTTGTCTCTGTATAACTGCGTATGATTCCATGATTACACGAATGATGTCAAAAATAGCTGCTTCCCAATTGCCCCTCGCCATTCTCTATCCCGACAATGTTATTCAGCCCGCCCAGGTTGAATAGTAACCTCATCATGCTTGTAGCATTGAAGCTGATAGTATAGGCGTCGGTCACACGGTTCCGATAATTAAGGAGTCTTGCGATAACGCACCTAATATAAGTGTTATTGTTGCTAAATGTTAAGCGGAGACGTCCCAGAAACAAGATGTGGAATCAAAACTAACGCTGATTGACATCGTTGCTTACTACAATAGCTACTTTGGAATCAAACCGAATTACTAACCGTAAAACAGTTTACTACATCATAAAAATCGATGGAATCAATTCATCCACAACTTTACACAGAAAATAAATAGGCATTCAGTGAATACTGTGAATACTATACATGCCACTGGAATTCATTCTTATTATGAAAATGTCTATGCAATGAATTCTCTTACTGAACATTTTAATTGAGCCTATAACCTACAGCCCTACATGCATATTCTCACTTTACAGTATGGCGACATTTTTTTGAGCACTCTGTATATATTATTTCTGTGCATATTGGTATAATATTTTTTCCGCAATCCTTGCAGTTGACTTCTTCCTTGATTACATTTTAGAAGCGAAGGCGATAATTTTGTTGTCATCAACCACGTTTATCCTTCGTACATTCTAACGCTTTGATCACTCATTTGTTACTTTGATATTACATTCGACAAACAACAGGAAAAAGGTAAATTCATTCGAGGGAACCTGGTGTACGACGTGGCTTATCGGTGTCGGAGCCGCCGATTGATGCGATAGGTGAGATAACGGAATAAGAACGCCTCTGTCGTCAGCCCCTCAACACTGCCGCTGAGAATAGAATTTTAAGAAATATTATCTCCCCAACACAGAGAAGGTTTTCATGACTCGCTCTGCGCTTTTCCGCATTCATTTGAAAAGCAGTCAAATTCTCTGAATTTTATAGAGGCAGAAGGTAACCTCTGACCGAATTGCTTAATTATCTACAGGCAGATGAATGAATCACAGACGCAAACCTAGGAATCTGTAAAGACTTCCTGCTTTCATCAACACGTGAAGCCGGTAGCCAAATCATGACAGTGTTCTCTCGCCCCAAGATACTTGCACAAGAAGTTTGTGATGCTGTCAGAGTCGCGGCAATTATTTATTGATAAAAGCAATCATAATTAGAAGCTCATGTGATAATTGTAAACATTTACATCATTTCCCACTCACATAATTATCGCGCATGAATGATTCAAAAATACATAATACGTATAAATACGCAATAAAAATACGTAGTTAAAAAGTACGTAATAAATGCATGACAGAAGCTATCACTTTTTAAAATCATTATTAACTGATGAGTAGGAAAGTCCTAAGACTTGAAAATAAGCGCGAAATTATTTGGCTACTGTTGACGATGTGCTTCGTCCAACTAGGACTCGTCAGCTCGACTCGAAAGGTCGAAAACTAGCATTTAACTATTGGAAACCCAGAACTATTAGAACTATGCATGTTGAGATCAGAAATCATCTCGCCTGAACTGCTCAAGACATTGAACGCCCAATTCGAAGAAGGATGCGTCAAGGAAAGTTTATCCTCATAAGTGTCCATAATCCACCTTGTCCTCCCCTCACTGTATTATTTACACCTGTCCATCGTGAATGCTAGACAAATTCGTCGACGCCATCTAGCCATGATATAGAAAATGAAGGAGATCATTTTAATCTCGACCTTTCTAAGATAAAGAAACAGGAAGGTCATTGTAGACTAACTTGAACATAAAACCGATCTTTGGCGACTAATTTTTCTTTTCAGCAAAGAATAAAATTGTTTGACAAATGATTGGGTCTTGGTCGATCACTTTAACAATCAATATTAAGGACAAATAATTTCGATTAGTGACAATTGGGCGGAAGTCAGCACCCTAGCCACAGTAGGACAATATTTCCGCTAAACCAAGTTCCCCAATATTCACACATATCCAAGGGAGGACATCGTGAAGAAAATTGAAGAACCAACACTAATGAACTCCAGTACTAATGAACTCCTTACAGGCTACGATAATTTTGAAAAAGATTTTGATAGATTTGAAATAGATACTATATTTTACATGGTTCAAATGTTTTGCTTTAAAGATATAAGTCACGATAATAAATGAACTTATTTATTTTAGTAATTGAGCATACCATTTCATTGGGGGAACAATCTGTTAGTTACAAAGCACATTCTACTTGTACATTTGATAGTAGCAGCACAAAAACAAACTAATTTTAGCACATTTTCAAATTCTAAAAAAAGCATGCTTCAGCGTGGAAAAAGTTGTTTCTGATTGCATTTTCAGATAGATAGCATCAAGCGTAAGACACTCGACCTATCAGATTTGACGTAGCTGCTGCGAGAAATTGTCAGGACTGAGTCAAAGATGTCAAAAATTGAATATTGTTAACATAATTTTGAGATTCAAAAACTTCTTCTACGAACACTGGTGATTTTTTAAATATTTAATTACAATCATTTGGATTCATTTGTGTTGGCTTGTAAAAGAAAGGAATGTAAAATTCACTGCATTATTTCTATTCAATGAAATAAAACAATTCACTACTAAAACAATTTTTAAAAAATGCTTGCAAATTCGATTAATTCAAAAATTTCCTAAATTTTTACTTTTTCAGAGTTTACAGAAATTCTCTCGAAGCAAAAAGGCTATGAATTCCACTTGGAGCACCTAAGGTTGGGTATCAATTAAGTAGTCTTTTGTAGATGAAGAACAAGGCCACAGTTTTTGAAGTTTATTGCACGACATGTTTTGGCCAGCTCTCTCTTTCAGGTGCAACGCTGAACTGACAGGCATTGTACAAAATCTACACTTTATGGAATTGAAATACGTATGAAAATTGGTTTTTTTTATACGTATTCCTCTCATAGGTCCCAAGGCTGCTTCATTTTTTAAGCGATCTGTTTGTCAGAGTTTTTGTCTTTTTAACGCAGCTAAGCCAGTGGTTACTTTTCGAACTGTAAAGATTCCTGTTGCATCTCCCAAAGATAAGCTTCCGGTAACGGCCCAACATAATGTGATATATTCCTTTGCGTGTACTTGCGGTTGCAAGTATATTGGTCGTACTGAAAGACGTCTGGGTGATCGCATACGTGAACACGTTCCTAAATGGCTATCACATGAAAGTCGCTGTCCTCCGCGATCTACTCGTATTCCAAGCAGCGTGATCACCAGACATGTACAGATTTGTGATTATTCACAGGGAGATGCTCAGCAAGGTTTCAAAATTTTGTTTTCATGTAAGTGGCGCTACCTTTTACGTATTTTGGAAGCTTTGTCCATAAAGCGATTTTGTCCAGACTTGTGTATTCAAAAAGAACATATCATTGATTTGCTTTTGCCTTGGTAAATAACGTTTGTATGATTTTAGCTATTTATATAACTTTGTGAATTTCCCTTTCTTATTTTTAATCGTTATTTTTTCACTATTTATTTATTCATTCTTTTCACTTCACGTTTAGCTTTATTATCCATAACTTTATCTTATGTTGACTTTCATTTACATTTAAATTTGTATTCAAACTGTACACTATCAGTATTATAATGTGTTTGTTAAGATCTTAGTTTTCTTCATTTCATCTGAGTGTCAGTGATTGACTTCAATAAGCCTGTCATCGTCACGCCACCTTCATTGTGTCTATATTGATTTTCTGATTGTATTTGCTTGTTCTGTGGTTCAGTGTAGTATGCCTTTTGTGATTCCAATTCCATAAAGTGTACATGTAGATTTTGTACAATGCCTGTCAGTCCAGCGTTGCACCTGAAAGAGAGCTGGCCAAAACATGTCGTGCAATAAAACTTCAAAAATTGTGGCCTTATTCTTCATCTACAAAAATTGCAAGGGATCAAACTTTTTCCGCAATTAAGTAGTCCACGAAGAATTTTCCTCAACGTCGCTGTTAGACCAGTGACGTAGGCCGTCATAGATGCATATGATTCTTCATAAATTCTCTAAAAATAAATAAAATTCGAATAAGTCAAAGTCACGCAAGTCACCTTCCCAATAGAATTTTCATCTATATAGAACTAAACAATGAAAATTTGTGAATTTCATGAAAATTTGAGAACCTTTGCCACTCACTTTTTCCGAAATTTGACGATTTGATGTGGAATGACCATCAAGACATCCAGGAATCATTTTTATAGGCAGTCCGATTGAGAGATGGATGGACTGTGAAACCTTCGGCTGTGCAGTTTATCTCTGCATATCGTTGGCTACTATTTGGAAACTCAAACATTCTCTCGCCAAGCATAAATATGAATGTGTCAACTCCAGATTTTGAAATTTGCATCAGTTTGCCCCATACACAAAAACTATCGTCCACTGACCTCGCAGAAAATTCAGCGGCAGAGTTTGAAGATAGCAAATTCGATCAAAAAGTTGCGTTTGTAACTGCGACTTGAACGATTGCCGCGCTTTTGCTATGCCGTACTTACCTACATCGGTGGCTTTATTGTCAGAGAAGTCATTGTACGAATAACAAGCTACAATTGTAGATCTGCTCTCGTTGACAATGATTCTGTCAAACCGATTGATCTCTTAAGTTTGAAAAATTGAAGTTATATTTTCTTCCCTAGTAAATGTGTCGTTGACATTACAAAGAATTCAGAGAGACTAATCAGACGATTTGCAATATTTTTTCCAATCTGACAAGAATTTGTAGGTGAAGTTAAGATAACGCATATTTGAAAAAATCATGACATTGTGTGATATTTTCCCTACACCTTTTTTTTCGCCAACATGATGTTGATTTGAATACCGATGGAGAGCGCCATTCTTTTGTATTGATTGATTGAAAAGAAGTATGTCGATTTACATGAGAAAAATCGGCAAAGATTTGTCTCTACAATTGAGTCAAAATGGCAAGCGAAAATTGATGACTAGACAATTGTACAAAACGTATGATTGTGCTCATAATTGTCATCGTTGTTGAAAACAGGTTGGATCGCTTCTTGAAGACTTTAATGGCTCAATAAAAACAAAAGTTAGCTATGTACAATAAAATCCGCCAGTACTTCGTGCCACTGACACTTCTATGGGCGCTCTGATTCAGTGATTCCGACACAGACTATTGAACGCCGCCAGCAATGGAACTAAGTTCACAAAGTTCACTGATGAGTTATGATCCACAAATTACTAAGGACAGAGATATCTACAGAGAGAGCTGCAAAAGGACAAGCAGCAGCCTAAAAGTGCAAGAATATTTGACTAAGAAGACATTTAACAACCTCGGTTGGCTAATATAATAGCCAACGCACAAACAATAGCAACCAGAAATAGAAGAAAAGTTAGTTAGACTCGGATAGCTAATAGCACAACGCACAAAATGAGTGTGCTGCACTTAGAAATTAGGCAATTCATGTTTTCTGTTTAAGGATGGTTTGAGTAATTTAATGAAACGAGCTTCGCTAAGAGGACAATCAACGGCATTGCTGCTAATATCGATAATATCTAAATCAAAGTGAAAAAGGTCGATATCATTGTACACGGTGTCTCCCAACAAGGTTGAACCCTCAAAAAATTGTACACAACTTTTGTCAACGGTTTTAGTGACAGTTTTGCATCCTGTTTAAAGTTATGTAATCTTTAAAATATTCTATTGAGGGCTTTTCGAGAAAAATCGATTTTTCGAAATTCAACTTCCATATATGGAAGGTAGAGGTGAAATAAACGCTAATTTACACATCTGTCATTGTATAAATCAAATTCCATCTTTTCTAAGGTTATTGGAACCATTTTATATAAATTTTGCAAAAAAGTAAGCTATCACTGAGGTTTCTAGTTTGAAATTCAAATTCAACTTCCATATATGGAAAGTAGATATGAAATAAACATTATTTCGTGTACCTGACATTGTATCAACATATTTTCATACTTTGTACTGTAAGTTAAATGAAACCGGTTGTTCTTAACCATATATGCATGAAAAATAAAATCAATCACAGAGGCATAAAATTTGAAACTTATATCCAACTTCCATATACGGAAAGTACAATTATCAATTGATTATCAGCTGTCATTTCTCAAATCTTCACCGCCGTGGTTAATGAATCAAATTTTCAACGCAGATATAATTGCATATAGGCTCAATGAGTAACGATCTAAAAAGACTAATTTTTTTGGAAAACACGAACAAGTTGTATTGATAGGCATTTTTATTTATTTTATTATTTCATATTTACTTTCCATATATGGAAGTTGGATTTGAATTTCAAACTAGAAACCTCAGTGATAGCTTACTTTTTTGCAAAATTTATATAAAATGGTTCCAATAACCTTAGAAAAGATGGAATTTGATTTATACAATGACAGATGTGTAAATTAGCGTTTATTTCACCTCTACCTTCCATATATGGAAGTTGAATTTCGAAAAATCGATTTTTCTCGAAAAGCCCTCAATAGAATATTTTAAAGATTACATAACTTTAAACAGGATGCAAAACTGTCACTAAAACCGTTGACAAAAGTTGTGTACAATTTTTTGAGGGTTCAACCTTGTTGGGAGACACCATGTGTAGTTATGTATTTTGCTACCATGCTCATATAGAGCGTTCTTTTTATTTTTGTTATTCATGTCGCGTTTATGTTCATGATACCGTTTATTGAAAGGGCGATTGGTCTGCCCAATATAACATTCATTGCAGAAGTTACAGGTAAGTTTGTAAACCACAAAGCGGTCCGAACAAGAGTAGTTTCTAGGTAATATGCCACATAGATGACAATTAGTATGTTTGTTTCTATTTTGTTTTATGTTAATGACGCTTTCTAGCTTAGGACCTGGTTTGCTAACTAATCTAATGGGTAAGTCGCATTGTTTTATAAGTTTGTTAAGTTTACGATTACAGCTATCACTGATATAATTTATTTTACAGCTAACTGTTTTGCGGTTATCACTTTTCTTTTTATGGCTCGGGTTATACTTAATGTTACGGATCTCGAGGTCTGAAAATCCATTATTCTTGAAACGTTGGTTAAGTTTAGACATAGCACTATCTTTCCTATTACTGTCTGAGCAACGCTGGGTGACGGAATGTCTGCTATTTCTTATATAATTACTTTTAATGTGATTAGGTACCCAGCTTTGTTTGTTAAGAGAATTTCCGGAATGAAGTTCTTTAGTGTACCATTGGTATTCAATTACATTATTCTCAATAGCGATACTAATATCTAGGAAGTTGAGAAAACTATTATCATTAGGTATTTCTACTGTAAACTTGATGTCGTTGGAGACAGAGTTGAAGGTATTAGTTATTTTGGTAATGCAATTACTATGTTTTACAAAAGGGCCTATAATAATGTCATCAATGTACCTGCCGTAGTATTGCGGAATATTGTTGTGATCCTTTTCAAGTTTATTTAAAGCTATCTTTTCAATATGATACATGTATATGATCGCGAAAGGAGGCGAGAAACGTGCTCCCATAGGGCAACCTTTTATTTGGCGATATGTAACGTTATTGTACTGTATGTAATAATTGTAGCACAAAAAGTTAAGGCAGTTAGTGATGTCGTCATATTTCAAACCATGATTATATCTATATCATTCCAGTGAGTTTTTAGAAACGATGTTGGAGGGGGATACTAGGATACAGATTGCTGACATCTAGTGATATGAACGTACTAGGAGCTCTCAGTTGAATAGTAAGATTTTTTAGGTCATCTATGAGAGATAGGGAATTTGTGATGTTAGTGTGGACAAACTGAACCAGTTGACTCAGCATTTTCGTGACAATCCAGTCAACTTTACAAGTTGGGGTTCCTATGCTCGATGCAATAGGTCTTAGAGGGTACACGTTGTCATTTTTATTCTTGTGGTCTTTTATTTTAACATAGAAATTAGCAGGGTTACTACCAGTAGCTAATAATTTTTCGAAGTCAGATTTAGACAGAGAGTTACTACACGTTTTTCGGATGACAGTATTAGCCTGGTTTTCAATTTTAATAATGTGATTACTTTCTACCTTGAGATAGGTAGTGTCATCTTTCAGAATTTGTTCAGTTCTATCAATTAGAGAGTTAGTGTTGGCAACAACAAATCTGTTGGTTTTATCCGAGGGGCATGCTTCAACGGCATTGTCAGTTAGAAAACGTTTAGTAGATTTTATCAACAAGTTGTCTTTTTTGTATCTGGGTTTATTTTGAACTATTTTACTTTCTTTTATTATAATCTCTAAAGCTTTGTCCTTGAAAAATTGTAATTTACCTTCTTTCTCTTGACTCATTTTTGGAGGAAGAGAAACAGTATTTTTGGAAAATGGAATGGCAGTATTAACTGTATCCACATTTTCCAATTTGTCATTCCAGCGTAAATTATATTTCAATTTGTCTAACTGTTTTTCTATGTTAGAAACAAAAGATTTACTAGATAAATTAGGTGGGACTCTATAATTGGGTCCTTTGGCCAACAGGGCTTGGACCGTGTTAGGTAAAATTAACTCAGTTTCATTGCCGGCGCAGTTCAAAGCTGTGTCAGAAAAACTAACCTCGTAAAGACCCGCGTCGTTAGAGTGCGGTGCTCGTACAAAGTAAAGGTCATCACTTTGTACAAACGGGGATTACGAGGTTAGTTTTTCTGACATAGCTTTGAACTGCGCCGGCAATGAAACTGAGTTAATTTTACCTAACACGGTCCAAGCCCTGTTGGCCAAAGGACCCAATTATAGAGTCCCACCTAATTTATCTAGTAAATCTTTTGTTTCTAACATAGAAAAACAGTTAGACAAATTGAAATATAATTTACGCTGGAATGACAAATTGGAAAATGTGGATACAGTTAATACTGCCATTCCATTTTCCAAAAATACTGTTTCTCTTCCTCCAAAAATGAGTCAAGAGAAAGAAGGTAAATTACAATTTTTCAAGGACAAAGCTTTAGAGATTATAATGAAAGAAAGTAAAATAGTTCAAAATAAACCCAGATACAAAAAAGACAACTCGTTGATAAAATCTACTAAACGTTTTCTAACTGACAATGCCGTTGAAGCATGCCCCTCGGATAAAACCAACAGATTTGTTGTTGCCAACACTAACTCTCTAATTGATAGAACTGAACAAATTCTGAAAGATGACACTACCTATCTCAAGGTAGAAAGTAATCACATTATTAAAATTGAAAACCAGGCTAATACTGTCATCCGAAAAACGTGTAGTAACTCTCTGTCTAAATCTGACTTCGAAAAATTATTAGCTACTGGTAGTAACCCTGCTAATTTCTATGTTAAAATAAAAGACCACAAGAATAAAAAATGACAACGTGTACCCTCTAAGACCTATTGCATCGAGCATAGGAACCCCAACTTGTAAAGTTGACTGGATTGTCACGAAAATGCTGAGTCAACTGGTTCAGTTTGTCCACACTAACATCACAAATTCCCCTATCTCTCATAGATGACCTAAAAATCTTACTATTCAACTGAGAGCTCCTAGTACGTTCATATCACTAGATGTCAGCAATCTGTATCCTAGTATCCCCCTCCAACATCGTTTCTAAAAACTCACTGGAATGATATAGATATAATCATGGTTTGAAATATGACGACATCACTAACTGCCTTAACTTTTTGTGCTACAATTATTACATACAGTACAATAACGTTACATATCGCCAAATAAAAGGTTGCCCTATGGAGCACGTTTCTCGCCTCCTTTCGCGATCATATACATGTATCATATTGAAAAGATAGCTTTAAATAAACTTGAAAAGGATCACAACATTATTCCGCAATACTACGGCAGGTACATTGATGACATTATTATAGGCCCTTTTGTAAAACATAGTAATTGCATTACCAAAATAACTAATACCTTCAACTCTGTCTCCAACGACATCAAGTTTACAGTAGAAATACCTAATGATAATAGTTTTCTCAACTTCCTAGATATTAGTATCGCTATTGAGAATAATGTAATTGAATACCAATGGTACACTAAAGAACTTTATTCAGGAAATTCTCTTAACAAACAAAGCTGGGTACCTAATCACATTAAAAGTAATTATATAAGAAATAGCAGACATTCCGTCACCCAGCGTTGCTCAGACAGTAATAGGAAAGATAGTGCTATGTCTAAACTTAACCAACGTTTCAAGAATAATGGATTTTCAGACCTCGAGATCCGTAACATTAAGTATAACCCGAGCCATAAAAAGAAAAGTGATAACCGCAAAACAGTTAGCTGTAAAATAAATTATATCAGTGATAGCTGTAATCGTAAACTTAACAAACTTATAAAACAATGCGACTTACCCATTAGATTAGTTAGCAAACCAGGTCCTAAGCTAGAAAGCGTCATTAACATAAAACAAAATAGAAACAAACATACTAATTGTCATCTATGTGGCATATTACCTAGAAACTACTCTTGTTCGACCGCTTGTGGTTTACAAACTTACCTGTAACTTCTGCAATGAATGTTATATTGGGCAGACCAATCGCCCTTTCAATAAACGGTATCATGAACATAAACGCGACATGAATAACAAAAATAAAAAGAACGCTCTATATGAGCATGGTAGCAAAATACATAACTACAATGATATCGACCTTTCTCACTTTGATTTAGATATTATCGATATTAGCAGCAATGCCGTTGATTGTCATCTTAGCGAAGCTCGTTTCATTAAATTACTCAAACCATCCATAAACAGAAAACATGAATTGCCTAATTTCTAAGTGCAGCACACTCATTTTGTGCGTTGTGCTATTAGCTATCCGAGTCTAACTAACTTTTCTTCTATTTCTGGTTGCTATTGTTTGTGCGTTGGCTATTATATTAGCCAACCGAGGTTGTTAAATGTCTTCTTAGTCAAATATTCTTGCACTTTTAGGCTGCTGCTTGTCCTTTTGCAGCTCTCTCTGTAGATATCTCTGTCCTTAGTAATTTGTGGATCATAACTCATCAGTGAACTTTGTGAACTTAGTTCCATTGCTGGCGGCGTTCAATAGTCTGTGTCGGAATCACTGAATCAGAGCGCCCATAGAAGTGTCAGTGGCACGAAGTACTGGCGGATTTTATTGTACATAGCTAACTTTTGTTTTTATTGAGCCATTAAAGTCTTCAAGAAGCGATCCAACCTGTTTTCAACAACGATGAAAATTATAAACACGCTTCTGTTTTTGGCGATCAACTCGATTGTGCTCATACTTTCCAAATATGTACAGCTGCATTAGAATTAATTTTCTTTCTTGACTTGACCAAAATGCATCCTGAATAAAATTCAGCTAATTTGAATTTATTAAAGAATTCTCTCACTTTGGGTAGATTAAGTTTTTATCAATAATGATGGTTAATTTTTGATCAGTGATGCAACTGCCTAATCGAAATCCGTTGTTCATAATACAAAAATCAATTTCAGGGATACAAGTATGAACCTATTAAATAAAGCGGTGATCATTATTGAGTCACTTTGGTCGTTAGTTAACGCAAAGATGCAGTAATTATCAAAAGCATAATATAACTCCATATGCAGTTAAGGGTCACGATGAATTTTTAATCTGCGAACGCCCCATGTATCAGATGTCCCTCTAATCTCGCGGTCGCCCACTAGTCTACATGTATCTTATCAGCTGATGAGAAACGGTCAACAGCGCATCATAAAACGACTCTGTAAAGCACCCGTAAACGTCTGCGTCTGGCAGTCCTCCCAATTCTACTTCGTCTGTGACTTTAAGAAAGTCAGCCACTGGTCATTTAATGAATTGATGTGGAATAGTTAATAACAATTTGTCGATTCTCACATCATTGGGCATATAAGAATGCGTGCGAATTGCTTGTTCAGCATTTCGTGATAGACATTCTAAAGCCACTCCCAGTGCATAATTTCGGGACATACATTTAATTTTACGTTTAGAAGACTCCTTGCTGCAGAGAGCGTTAATTACGAGAGGCGATACTTCCCATTCAACGCATGTTAAAAACGGGCAACATGCGCTGGTCTCCCGTTCTTCCCTAATGATTACACCTGACATCAGAAAGCTGACCGAATTCTTAAAATCTTCTGTTACTCTGAAACAGGTGCGATCTATCAGCGGGAGGCCACTTTTCACCAGAGAGCTTTTCACAGACTCACGGAAGTCATAGTGGCTGCATCATAATCAAGTCTACTTTTCATTGAAGTTCTTCGATAAGCAAATCAAGTTTAGTTGATATAGCTTTTTAAATGAAATGTAAACTTTTGTTTTAGAAGCAACACTACATTATCAGTTCGATGAAATACAGTTGATGATATTTCTTATAAAAAATGATCTCATCCCTTGCTTAACTGATCAAATCATGGAATATTAACATGATGTTACTGATATATAACAAGATAATGTATCAATTAAAAATTATTTGTTAAATATTGTGCGTTAAAATATGTATACTGCATCAATAAATGAAACCACTACTGTCATTTATCATAATATTTTAAAACACCTAAAAACAAGACATGAAATATGTGAAATTAGAGTTGGATTTTCTAATGGCCCAAAAAAAATTACCCTCTTTATTTAGATAAAAAACAATATCATAGTAATCATCATGATTTTTTTCAATTTTCTCTTCTTCCTCAGCATCTCCTGAACAGATCTGTTTTTCTCATTTGTTGTTCACCGAGCGTTCTTCAAACAATGAGGTACGTCGATCACAACGTAGACAGGATGTTCTCCATCACAGGGATTTATTAGATAGGGATAGTCTGGTATCACCTCCTTGATTACGGTTATACATTGCAAATTGTGTAAAGTTTCTTGATCGCAAACGATGCAAATGATTTTCAGACCAACTTCATAACACTTGTGAAGACAGTCAAAAATTATTTGGTAGAATAACTTTCCTGTTTCACTGAGTGGCGTATCAAATAATATCCGATTTAATTGTTCCCCAGCGTGATCGAACTCAGTCTCACCATTACGGCCATCCCTTCATCATCAACTTTTGGAGAACGACCGAAAGACCCAGCTTCTTCATAGCCTTTGATGAAATCTTTACTTCATCGTACCGTATGACCGGTGAAATTTTCATCGCATCTAATGATAGAGTAGCTATGCGATCGTCTGCTTCATGCATTCAACTTCTTAGCCCATTAGATCCATTAGTGTTAAGCAGGGTCCAGAATACAGACAGACGTCTTCTATCGATCGCTGCAGAGTTCGCACACTGGGATAAAGCGAAACCTTTGACTTATTAGGAATTTGTAGGCCGCTGTAGACCGGAACTTTATTCCCAGTGCCATTTCGATGATTTGCCGACTCCAACGCATTCCACTTCGCTTTACTTCCACCGCTTTCAGTTGTGCCGCCGTAAAAAACATCGAACTTTTTCTGGCAGTTTTGCAACGTCGAAGTTAGAGTTCCTGCTTGACGGATCGATTTCGCAAATCTTAAGTCTCTTTACTGTTCTTCTGGACTTTGACAAACGCAACTTTGAAGATTTCGAAATTTTCGGACGTGTCGAGGGCTAGATACAGTGCAATGTGAAGGAGCACTGGAAATAGATGGAGGATCTGTATTACACGTGGAGTTTTCGGAGGACCGCTGTCAATGTCAGGACGTGATAGAGGAGGTTTTCGAGAGTGGGTTTCCGTTGGTGGAATGAGGAGCGTTGACGATCGTGGGAACAGCAGTTGGTAGCAGTCTTGAGGAGGTATGATGATCACCTTAGGGCACATTTACTTGGAAACCTCAAAATGAGAAGAGCAGACTCGGGCGGTGAGGTTTTAATAGTTTCCTTTATAAAGGTAACGAATCTAATGAAGAGTTCCTCAAATTTATCACCCACTTTTTGCATAGTTCACTGTTTTTCGGGAATAAATGAAACCTGATGCGATGACCCTCTGATGTAGTCTCAGAAATACTTCTATTATTGCAGCCAAAAGCCTGACACAGTATTCCACGACCAGGCATGACGAATAACGTGTAGTAAGTGATTCATAGTTCTCATTTAGATTATTAACATACCAACATGTGATGTTAATATTTAGTCGCTAACGAATTGAGGAAGAAAGTGTAAACTGTGAATGAGATGGGCAAATAACATAGGCAAAGTTATTCTCAACCATATGTTCTCAACTCTCATTTGACTGATTATCTAACATTCCAACATGTGTTGCAAAGTTGGTCGCTGACCAGATGCACGTATTATCTCTGGTCGCTGACAAATCGAGGAAGGAAGTGTAAACAAACAGTAGTCAGTGAAGGAGCCCGCCTGCGGTGCAGAATTATCTGAGTGTCGCCTCTCGTTATTTACGCTCTCTGCCTTGCTGTGACTTCCTACTGTAGAAGATGTCTAATTTAGAAGCATGAATATATCATGTATTTTTCTATTCGAATTTCAGAAGTCATTGAACCTATAGAATGGGAGAAAGTCAAGACATTGGGAAAAGGAGGATTTGGAGAAGTCAGTTTATGCAAGGATAGAAAGAGTGGATTGCTATATGCGATGAAAGAACTGTGTGATACCAAAGAGACCAACATCAAGTCATTCAAACAAGAGATCTATCTCTTTTCTTTCCTTGAACACAAGCACATTGTTTCATACATTGGAGCACAACAAGATGGACAGTCAATTAAAATATTCCTGCAATATATGCCTGGGGTGAGCAAAATATTCTCACAATATTCACATTGTGTTGTTCTGTGAAATTGGCCCTTCGTCCCTTTTCATTTGAAAATGCACCTGAATTATTTAGCATATTTCTTTTATATGGAAATTTTTGTCATTAAATCGTGCGGCTTTATTAAGATTGATTGCAAGTAATCTGATTTCTTCCGCAGGGCTCATTGATGGCCGCCATAGACAAGAAAGGACGTTTCACAGAACAAATCTCCTCAAGTTACACCCGGCAAATCCTTGAAGGTGTAAAATACCTGCACAGCAAACGCATAATCCATCGAGACCTTCATTCTGGAAACATCTTGTTGGATGAAGAAGGATTCATTAAACTGACTGACTTCGGATTGTCGTGTCAACCATCGGCTGAAACTGAGTTTGTTCAGTCAGTTCATTCCTATTATGCAGGAATTTACAACTTTACAGCTCCGGAAGTGTTCAGTAGAAAGGGGTACAGAATGGCATCTGATGTATGGAGTCTGACGTGCTGCGTCGTCCATATGATAACAGGTGAGAGGGCCATTGTTGTTGTGATTAGAGTATCAGGAATCATCCTACTTTATTGTATTGGTAGTCTGATGCAAGTACAGTGCGGAATGGGAAATCGGATGGCTAAACATGTGTTGACTCCTTAGTGCTTGTACATGTCTAATTTGGTGCAAATCAGGAATTTACAGCTCCCATTGACTGGAAGTGAGAGTTAAGGGCACCGAATGCATTCTGAACACTCTGCGAGTCCTGAAACATAAAAGCCGAGGAGCGATACAATTTGATCATTAGGTTGGAGCTTGACTTTGTTTTTGATGCACTCCAAGTAGACTTTGCTATCTTCCATCACCACACAAAGTATTTAAACAAAGTCTTTGTTGGTGTCGGTTACACGTAACTGCAAGTGTTGCGCTGACAACATGTGCTGCCTCTTGTATATCAAATACAACAAAAAGTCATTCAACCAAGATTGAAGAACTGACCAGATCACAGATAACAGATCACTAAGTTGACTGAACACAAGAAATTTGATAAAGATGTGATTTAATGCTGAATGTCCAATCGAATACATTTTCTCATCAGTGCACAAGATGATTGTCAAAACTTTCACTATCGATTCCACATAAATGAGACGGGCTTGAGGGCATGCTACGTTCTTGTATCTAATATGAAAATCCCATTTTGTCGGCATTCATATCCATCAATTGTCATTTACCACAGCTTTTCTGGATCGGTTGCATTGTATAGTTATTAGGTATGAATTTGCGGGCAGCAATGATAGAATTCCAAGGGCGCGTAGCGCACGCGGAATTCTATCATTGCTGCCCTGCAAATTCATACGTAATAACGGTATTGTTACATCTTAGCGGGCAGCAATGATAATTTGACATTGCTGCCCGGAAATTCATGTAGATATCTTGAACATAGGATGTAACAATAATGTTGCCTTCACATAAAAATGTTTTCAGAGTTTATTCAATGGACTTTCAATTCTATTTGCTATGCTTGCTTGCAGGGGTTTGTAAGTTTCATTATTTTGAAGAACTACTCCACCTTGAGTATCTACTCGTATATCACTGCTCTCCGCATTAGTCAGGCGATTGCTCTTATCGGTCGGAAATGCTGTTAGATTGTTTTCGATAAAAAGAGCTTATGCCTCTTCTATTCAAATGCTCTAGAGGAACAGAAATTATTGAATACTGAGTTACATCTGCCATTCTAACTAAGACTGATGATCTAATTTTAACTCTAGACAGTTTTGGTAGCATCAATAATAACCACGTATTTATTTCGCTTGACGTAAAAAACTTGTACCCAAGCATTCCATTAGCAGTGGGTATACAATATAATATTGAACATTTGCGAAATAATTGGGGTAAAATTGAGAACTTTGGGATAAATATTGAAAACGTAGAAAATTACTACGCTTTGTTTGCTACAATTATGAAATAAAGTACAATGATAAAATCTATAAGCAAATTAGAGACGTTCGTTCCTATGGGATGCCATTTGGCACCACCTTTGCAATAATTTTTATGCATAAAATAGAAACTAATGCTTTAGAAAAGTTAAATTTCAACCCAAGTCTATACAAGCGATACATAGATGACATTATTATCGGTCCGTTAGAATACGATGAAGACCACGTCAGGTCAATTCGAGAAGCTTTCGAGTCTATTAATACTAATATCAAGTTTTCAATAGAAGCACCAAAACCACAAAATTGGTTACCTTTTTTGGATATTCAAATTCGCATAAGGGGGGAAATTTAGAGTACTCCTGGTATCAAAAGGAATGCCATTCGGCATCGTTCTTAGAAAAGACATCCGTTCTTACCTGCGCTGTAAAGTCTAACTATGTTAGGAATAGCATTAATACTATAAGCAAAACGGTCCAATGACCCCGAACTCAGAAAAGAGAACCTTTCCATATTTGAAAATATCTTAGAAAATAATGGCTACAAAACAAAAAAGATACGAAATTATAAGTATTTTTAAGGAAGCAAAGTAAAGCACGTCAAGATGGAATGTAAATTTCAAGCTACCGTATGTTACTGACGCTGCAACCGTAAGGTATAATAAATTAATTAAGAAGTATAGCTTACCAATAAGTTTGACAAATGAGTATGGCTGTAATTCAGCGTCTTTTTTAAAAAATAGTAATAATAAAAAATCTTGCGACTGTAGTATTTGTAAGGACTTAGTAAACAGATAAAATATATTGTAGAGACCGCTTTGGTAGTTCTGTATCAGTACATATGTGTACAGGAAGCTAAAAACGAGACATCAAGAACCACAAAAGAGCTATAGAAAAATTATAAAAGCATCACCAGTGCCTTATACCAACATCTGTAAGATAAACACAATGGAGAGGGCAGACATCGGAAATTTTCAGGTCAGCGGTCTCATTAGCAAACTGTTCAACAGCACTGAGAGCAAGCAAACACAAATACACTGAAGCCAAAGCAATCCACATACTATTGAAACCTACAATAAACAGGAACATATGAACTGCCACACTACAATTCGAACTTCAAAACTAGACTTGCATTCTTACAGACATCACAATTTCTATAATATCACTCACTAACTTCCATATAATAACTTCACAGCGGCTTGTGCTTGGCCCCGTAACGCTCATTGTAAGATCGACCAACGAAGGCGCTGGAGACGCACGAAGATCAGTCAGTTTACTTTTGGAATTTTTAACTTTTGAATATTACTTTCGACCCTAAAACTACTCGGCGGATGGAGTTTATGGCTGCTATCGTTTCGAAAAAATGG